>OZ059806.1:9354652-9499198 GCA_964057025.1 Standfussiana lucernea | reverse complement strand
GATGACAAAGTATTTAAGCATCTAAGCACCAGTCCATCATACTCACTTGAGAGGATACATCCTCAATCCCTTGTCCATTCCAGGTGTGTAGGAGAGGAATGCAGCGAGTGCGGTTTCGAAGATGAGACCAAAGTTCAGAGCCCAGTTGCGCATGCCCTGGTGTACGATCGAGTTACGGCGCGTCTTGCAGATGATCAGATCGGCCCACTGTACCACCACGATGGAAACGAAGAAAGCGGTGTGGCAGGTAAACTCGAGAGCCTTGCGGTCGCGGTATGTCTGGAAAATTGGGAAGAATCATTATGAAATGATCTAGTCGATACTTGAAGATAACAACATTCAATTTTTTTTTCAACACAATGACAAAGGCAAGCAGCTAGATTGAACAGGAGCACGTTTCCGATTAAAATTGAAAATTGCCGCTTTTTTTTATCCGACATCAGAAGTGGGATCAGATATCTAATGATGCGATCTACTTTTGTTTTAAGATGCCTTTCCCATTGTTTAACAATTCCAAATTTCAGGAAGTGATAGGTCAACGTACCCATTCCTGTCCATAGGAGTCAGTGAGGTCGTTGATTGCCTTGGAGTCCCATTGCTTTCTGATACCGAAGAGATGCATCGGCAAGAAGCCGTTCTCAGCCATGATGACGAAGTACACGAAGAAACCGGCCGCGGCTTGGATCATGCCGATTTGGCCGTACGCCATTGAAATAAGCCTGTATACACCCGGGCACATGTCAGATTTTGAACTTTTAAGTCTTGCATGTTAGTATTTATTTTATCTTCTTAGTTAGGGCTTTTAAGTTAACTTTATTTGCTTGCAAATTATTAATTGTGCAATTGTGTTCAAGATAATTTCAATGTTAATTTTTAGTGTTATAAATTTTTACTCTGTATTGGGGGAGGCAAGCTTTAGATTTAATCAAATAATAATTTCTATAAAGCAGTTAGTTTTTTGCAAGTATCACAGTTTTTAAGTATGACAAATAAGACTTATTTGTGTCATTAAAAATATCATTCTTTTGTCTGTGACTAAGATGTTCTATGTTTCGTGCCTTTAAATTACTTGTTAGAATGCGCATGATTTTAATGTCAGTCTAATTTGTCATTATATGTTTTTTAATAATCAATTCATGCTTTGAAAACCAGAATCCCACAGTATTATTTGAATTTATACTTTAGTTTTATATACTTAAATAAAAACCACATTATATCAGAATATTCTGTTTTTCAAGGCAATACCAATATTTTAAATTTCAGGTTAGGTTGTAAGACAATCCATTGAAGGTTCACACAAGCATGCAAGTTATTTTTCAACTATTGGGCGAAGAAAGCTCAAGCGGTTTTTTTTTACAATATTATTGTGTTAATAAGGAAGTCATAAATAAAAAAAAAATACTGGAAGAATAAGCAAGAAGATAAATAAATATAAAGGAACTGTAACGATTGCTGTACAAAACTACCTAACCGTGGTGTATGTAACATGTGGGGCTTGGAAGCGCTATAGCAGTGTGATCGGCACTACAACGTGCTTCAACTATGGAGAATATACTACATAATATAAACCAAAATATACGTAAAATATATACTAACAAGAAAATATAAAATTAAAAGTTACAATATAAAAAGATGCTCCATGTCGCCTAAGACATTCCTTCAACAAAAACGTTTGTTTAAAATATTAGTTTTGAACCATTCGGCCATCACTATACTACTTGGGCTAACACGTAAACTCACACACAATAATAACCACTAGTGCGTTCTCTATGGCAGAGACTAAAAACATTTCTCTAATGGTTCACTAAAACGTGCAACTTTTTTTTTCGACACAGCATTGCATCGCTATTTTTAATAATTGAATTTCTAATATTGAAATATGGAAGAGTGAAGATTTTACAGATATAGAAAGTACTAGTTCGTCTAGTTCTAGAGACTTCTAAGGCAATTTTTGTAGAAATCTAAATAAATTTAAACAAGATAATAGATTTAGTTAAATAAATACTGTTGCTATGAAGAATTCGGTATATTTATTTTGTATTATGTACTTGAAAGCGTCGCGTCTATATGTATTTCTATTAGGGTATCCTCTAATTGATGTAATATCGGGTTGACAGCCAATTGCAATACGATGGACAAGGTGGGGGGATTGGATCGTCATAATCACTCTTCCACATCCAGTTTCAAATGGTACTGTTGAACCACAAGTAGCCGCACCACTCTAAATATTTAATCTCACCAAATGAAGGTGGCTGTATGCACAAGTTATGACGGTGGGCTAGTCGTTGTGTTCACACCCAAATGAGAATCTAGTAAGCGCTGGGCTGGGCCCGGTGGCGGAGTGGGTGCGGGGCCAACCTTCTGTTGACGAGGTTGTCACGATAAGGGTCCCGCGGCTGCCGCTTCATGATATCGGACTCGGGCGCCTCGTACGCCAATGATATAGCAGGCACCTTCGGTAACACAAGCAATCAGGACAAACCAACACTCGCGCGACTGGCACGCACCGACTTATACATAATAAATATACGTACATACACCCCTCGGCTACGCCGCAACCTATATTATCTACAACTAGCGTTATTAGAAATTAATTAATATCAAAAAATACATTAAACTATTTATCGTAGGTACTTAAATTACGCATAAAATTAGCTAGTAAATATAAAAGTGGAAAAATTGGCGTGATTGAGATTCAAAAATTATGGCAGCTGGTACTAGCCTTGAGTTGACAAAATATCTGAAACACTACGCTAGTGAAAGAAGTTACAAATATAAGCCCTAGCAGCATGTTGTATCATGTAAGTTATAATACAGTGTCGCTGTACCTAACGGTAGATAGATACGTAGAGACGTACGTGTATAATATATGAGTATGCGTGTGGTGAAGCCTATTGCGTTTCGTGTGAGAATACCGAATGAAAGGATGTCGCTCGTGAGATCAATATCGTGTCATGAGATCATGAGAGGTAACAAATGAGAAAGTCAAAATACAATAAGTATACAATAAATAAATAACCAGTAATTATTGTAAAGACGTCGAGTGTGTTCATACATGCACGATAGACAAATGACAGAGACAGGGAGACACCAAACTTACCTTGGCTGGCGAACACAGATTATAGCGGAAAAGAGAGTATTAAAAAACCACAAATATACAATGGAACAATGCGTTTGGTCTGTGAGCACGACACGTGTGTCGAAACACGTTATTCCATCACCACATCAAGCTACATAGTTAAAGGAAATAGGAGATACGTTAGTATAGAAAAATATATAAAAGACATCGCAAGGCAAAGTTAGGAGCGGTGCGATTGTCGCCTTCAATATCCACACACAGACAGTTCTAGAATCGTGTTCCTACAGGACACCGTCCACACACTGCAGGCAACAACCAAACCTCAATATTGAAGACTAGACACGTGGTAGCAAGCAAGTAGCGGATAGAATAATATCTTTGAACGAGTCTCTTAACTCGCGATGCTTTACCTCTCGTTAACGAGTTTATCAGTGAAAGGGTTACGCGGCTGTCGCTTCATAATGTCAGATTCGGCCTCCTCGTAAGCCAGGGAAATGGCGGGCACCTACACAAACACTAGCGACGTGAGCGACCGGCGCGAGCGCACCCGCGCCTCAAACGCTCACGCAAACGCACGAAAGCGTGGTGCATCATTGTCACATGTGTACAACATCGAACATATAGCAACACCGTTACAATCAGACGCCACAACCGAGCTGGCAACACAACGGGTACCTTACTCCAGGCGACGCCGAGCTCAGCAGCGTATGCTTGCAACTAGTTACGCTTAGAACTATCACACAAAATAAAATTAAACACAAAAAATGTAGATCATGAGATGACTTCAGTTGCAGACGGGACTCTTTGTAACTTAAAATATACAAAATGAACCGAATGGTATATATGGATGAGAATGTAATGTTTTTGAAATAAATCACAATGTTCGATGGACGTTCTCGAATTGATTTGATGGTGATGGGGTGACTGAGTGATCAAATGACTGTGGTAACATCAGTGTGTTGTGTTTGTCTTAGCTGTAGGACATATCTATGTGGACCTTATGCGGACGTCACATATTGTCCGCCTTGGGCTTATAAACGGCTTGTACTTTTCGGATGTCAGTAAGAGTTTCAATTAATTTTAGGAATAGTACAAAATACATCTACGTACATCATTCCCTTATTCCTACTAGACTTCCAGCCAACTTATCGGGAACATGATATGGACAACACGTATTAGTAATGTAGCCTATTAGTTTGTCTGCCTGATTTTAGTAGAATCATGCATGACTCTACATTTTTATTACACTCTAACACAATATTCACGTAATCGTAACTCACGAACTTACATACTTAAAAAACATAATTACAAAAGCTACTTTTGAACTTAATGATAAGTTATAATATTCTGCTCGTTACGGTTACGTTAATAAGGTACACATTAGAAAAACACCCACTCGTTACGATATCGAGACAACAGCGACGTTATTAGCTGAAAACCAGTTAGTAGTTTATATGGCAACACAGTATGTAATCACTTAATAAAGACCTCTCATTGACTAGTTTGTCGCAAAATGGGTTCCTAGGCGGACGTTTCATAATGTCTGCTTCGGCCGTCTCGTAAGCCAGCGCGATCGCTGGCACCTACGTCAATCACTAATTTAATATAAACTGTAATAAAAATCTTAGCAGCTCGAGGGATCGTCAGCTGAAATGTTTAAGTAAAATACTATCTTCTATCAATATTTTATTCGACAGCCCTTGTTCATTCATCAGAATTTTTAAGATTTTTCATGATTGCTTTTAGAGCTTTTTCGATTTAGAATAAACAAAAGCTGTATCATTAACAGTAACATAAGTTTACAAAAATAGTATTATTGTATGCTACATTGAAAGAGCAATATTTCAAGTACCATTCCAGATAGTAACACGTCAAAACTCCACTTAGTATCAAATTCTCATTTAATATAAAGAACAAAGTAACTGACTCTTGCAATGTAACATGTTTTATACCAGAATAGAGCAGAGTACTCTAGAAATAAGGTCGAACTTACCATGTCAGTTCCCAGATCAATGCAGAGGATGGTAACGGTTCCTAAGGGCAGAGGGATGTCGCATAGGATGAAGGCAAGGAAGGGCGAGATTTCGGGAATGTTGGAGGTCAGGGTGTACGCAATAGATTTCTTCAAGTTGTCGAAGATCAGACGGCCTTCCTCTACGCCAGTTACGATGGAAGCGAAGTTGTCGTCAAGCAGGATCATGTCGGCAGCCTAAGAAATTGTTTGATGGTCAATATTGATATTATTTATTACGCATTTCGTTTTATTTATTATGCCTCGTATTTATGGTGAACAAATGATTGCATAATGTTTTAAGAACATGTTTTTTGTGTTTTAGAAACATGTTTTACATTGCTGCAACAATGTTTGCAACTTTTAATTTTCTCGTATGTCCTACTTACTTGCTTAGACACGTCAGAGCCAGCGATACCCATGGCAACACCAATGTCAGCCTTCTTGAGAGCGGGGGAGTCGTTCACACCATCACCAGTCACAGCCACGATGGCTCCAAGTCGCTGGCAACCTTCCACAATGATCAGTTTCTGTTGTGGTGACGTACGGGCGAATACGATTTCCGTGTGGTATCTGATTGATAAAAACAGTTATTAGTATGAAAGTACTTACATTTTTTTGTGAAATAATTAAAGGTTTTTTTCTGATATGTATGTCAACGTTGATATTAAACATCCGTTTGACGGAAACAGACGACTATATTTTTAACTTTTTTTTTTAAAATAATCAATTAGTAAATGATAAATATATGCCCTTACTTCAGAATCTCGTCAAGTTGGTCAGAGTTTAGTTCCCTGAGCTCAGTTCCGTGGATAACAGCGGCCTTAGCTTCGCGAGGGTTGACTTCAGAAACGGGGATGTTCAGACGAGCGGCAATGTCCTCAACGGTCTCGTTGCCTTCAGAGATGATACCTACGGACTTGGCGATAGCCTTGGCAGTGATAGGGTGATCACCAGTTACCATGATAACCTGGGAAAGGCATAAACAGATTAGCACATAACAAGTTGTATTAAAGCACATTTTGGGTTGGTTTCTTTTTCTGTTCATAATTACCTTGATACCAGCCGATCGGCACTTAGCGACAGCGTCGGGTACGGCAGCACGGGGAGGATCAATCATACTCATCAGTCCAACGAAACGAAGGTTGTCCAATGGGAAGTTAGGGTCATCGGTGTTGAACTTGTAGCCAATGGGGTACTTGTCCGAGGGCAGTTGGAGATCGCAGAATCCGAGCACACGCTCACCAAGTCCACCGAGCTCCAAGTAAGCATTGTTGAAAGCTTCTTTCATTTCCTCGTCCAAAACCTAAAAACAGAAGAACGTTTCAGATTTTGTCAATATAAATGGAATGTGCAGTCATTTGATTTCAGTCAGATGTTTTACCTTCTCCTTTCCGCCAATGAAGATAGTGCTGCAACGTTCCAGAATCCTTTCGGGGGCGCCCTTCATCACAAGCAAATGGCGAGGATCGCTGGGGTCATCGCTCTCGTGGATCGAAACCTGGTACTTGTTGGTAGAGTTGAAGGGAATCTCGGTCGCCTTCTTGTTGCGCTTCCTGATCGACAAGACATCTCCAAGAGCCAGTTCCATACATTTAAGCAGAGCAGCCTCTGACGCATCGCCGGCAACTTCCTTCTTCAGAATTGGGACACCATCCTGACCTCCCTTGAACTCAGCTCGGTTGCAAAGAGTAGCGATCTTAGCGAGGGCCTTGAATCCGGGGCTGGTGCGGTCTGTGGGCAAAGATACCATCATTAAGAATACAATCTAAAATCTAAGACAATTTATTTCTGGACTTCCGATTACATACCATATTGAACTCCAGACTGATCTTCGGTGGTGTCAGCTTCAATGATCTGGTTATCGAACCACATGTGGGCGACAGTCATCCTGTTCTGTGTCAGGGTTCCGGTCTTGTCAGAGCAGATAGTGGAAGTAGATCCGAGGGTCTCGACAGCCTCCAGATTCTTGACCAGGCAGTTCTTAGAAGCCATTCGCTTGGCAGTCAAAGTCAGACATACGGTTACAGTGGCCAATAGACCTTCAGGTACGTTGGCTACGATGATACCTGTAGGATGGACATAGGTTTAACACTGAGTACCTAACATATAAAAATATCAAGTGTATGAACTTTTTTGCCATCACCACTTACCAATGAGGAAGATGACAGCATCCAGCCAGTGATAACCGAGGATGAAAGCAATGACGAAGAAGGTAACTCCGAGGAACACAGCCACGCCAGTAATCAAGTGGATGAAATGGTGAATTTCCTTGGCAATGGGGGTCTCTCCAGTATCCAGTCCCGAAGCCAATCCAGCGATACGACCCATGACCTATTAGATGGTAAAATTTATAGAGAACCATGTAAGGAACATTTCATTCATATCACCTTTTATCTCAAACTTTTGACTTACCGTATTGTCGCCACAGCAGATGACAACGCCCTTTGCCGTACCCTCGACCGCGTTGGTAGAGAAGAAAGCCAAGTTCTTGGTTTCCAATGGGTTTTCATGAGTGAAGTCGGCTCCACGCGATTGAGGCTCAGACTCGCCGGTTAAACTTGAGTTGTCGACCTTGAAGCCTCGCGCCTCGATAACACGGATATCAGCAGGGATGCGGTCACCGAATTTCACCTAGGAATGACGGACAAAGTTAGTGTTGTATGTTCTTTCGGGACCTAGATGAGTTATGTGCTGGAAAATTGTATTGTGGTTCTTACCTCAACAATATCACCAAGCACCAAGTCTTCAGCACGCAGCGTCAGCTTTTCACCCTCACGAATGACGGTAGCGAACTGAGGTACCATGTTCTTGAACGATTCCATGATCTTTGAAGACTTGCTTTCCTGGTAGTATGAGAAGATGCCCGTAACGATAACTACAGCCGCCAATACGATGCCGAGGTACAAGTTGTCATCCGCAGGTTCCTCAACGGTACTTGCCTGGGGATTAAATGAGTCAGGGTCAATTGGATTGCTACTTTACTTAACTGTTTAAGTATACACAACTCCATTCATTGCTACTGACCTGAATTCCGTAGGCAATAAAGCAAAGGATAGCACCAATCCACAGTAATAATGCGAAACCGCCGAACAGATTTTTACAAAACTTCACCCACTCGGGCGTCTGTTTTGGCGGCGTGAGTGAGTTTGGACCGTCTCGTTCGAGATTCTCTTTCGCTTTTGCGTGACTAAGGCCCTGGAAAAAGAAGTTAAGATGTGTACTCCAGGTTCCACCTCAAGATATGTTTAGCTTTGAACTTAATTTCCTCAAGCTGAGTTGCAAAAGCTAGTCTTACATTTTCGGGATGTGTCTGAAATCTTTGGTAGAGCTCTTCGGGTGTTACTTTGTGAAAATCGATATCCAACTCCTGTTTGAGATCATCTAAATCTCCTGCTTTCCGTTTTTTCGCGGGGGGTTTCCGGCGTGTCTGTAAAATTTACACAAAACATACATGAATACGCGGCTTAAGTATTTGTCGGATCTATAATTTAACACATTATTAAACTGAACAGTTTTCCGCTTATTTCATACAAGCGAAATGATGAAGTATCAAAATGCAATGCGAAATAAAATGCAAAACCATGCAATACTTTAATGTTGACAGCTGTTTGTCTTACGACTGCTGGCGCCTTTGGTCACTTAGCAAGATAATAATGAAAGATGGTTATGTAAATAAAAACCTTGTACTGTCCGTCAGCGGTTCTGTTATCGTCCTTAATGGGTCCAATGGTGGCGACGCGGTACGAGTCGGTACGGCCATGCTGTAAACACAACTAGGGGCTAGACACATTCTACAAGGCGGCCCTATGGGCCATGCACTCATGGATGAATGGGTGGTAGTGACGAGCATCGATATCGCATGGAACCATCCTAAAAGGATCTCGTGAGATGCATGAAGAACAAAATTGAGATGCATGCAATATCGATGCTCAAGAACAAAACATGTAAAAGAAAATCATAAAGCATCTGGATGCTTGAAGTATCTTCAATGCTTGAAGTATCTTCAATCAATAAAAATTAAACAATCCAGGCACTTTGTTAAAAAAATAAATCACGAAATGCATGTTGATGTTAAAATAAGACAAAGGGTAGCGCTAATATACAAATTGCATGTAATGATGACTGTGCTAACTATTGATGTAATAAACTACAATTCGTAAGGGAGTGTAGGGAAAAAT
Organism: Standfussiana lucernea; assembly: GCA_964057025.1. NCBI lineage: Eukaryota > Metazoa > Arthropoda > Insecta > Lepidoptera > Noctuidae > Standfussiana > Standfussiana lucernea. The sequence goes on along the minus strand of OZ059806.1, from coordinate 9,489,927 downwards.
TCAATAGAAGTAGGTATTCATTTGAAAAGTGTTCAATTGCAAAGCATTAGCAACAGAGCGTATGAGGCATAACCTTGCCGACCGAGTACTCTATAGAGCTAGGGACCAACGGCTCAATGGCGCTCAATTGGTCTGAACTAGTTGCGCGTGCGAACCTGAGCGAATGTAAGGACACCGCACAGGCGTACAGGTACGCATGGACGACTTTACACATAGAACGAACCTCGAACATCAAAGTATAAAACTAAGTGTCCGTACTACAACTGAATACTCACATTATCTTTATCCATGGTGATCTGAATTTATTTATGCTTCAGGGAGTACGTCCTATCGTCAAGGTGTGTTATTGTTAACTATCCAACAATTCACTCAGTAACAGATGACCTCAAAGTTAAAATTGCCTGGATATGGGCTCTTACGTAACATACGAGTACACTATATGCGCTAAAGGGGAGTAATGTCACAAAGTCTAAATGCGTCCGCGGTGCCGTAAACAAGCCAGCCGTCGCCGTCGATAATTGATGAACGTTTTCATAGCAGGCCTCATTAAACCGCGCCCAGAATTTCCGTGAAGGTTACCGCGAGAATAACTAGAATAACAGGCTGTGAAATGCACTCGTGCCGGAAAATGCTACGAGTAATGGATTGTATAATTAAGGGAACCTTCAAGTAAACTGAGAAGTCCGACTTCCGTTACGAGTAGGGGTGGTATGAATAATGGATGTCCAAGATGGATTGAAGTTACAAAAGCGGTGTCGATATAACACCGACGCGAGAAAGAATGATGAAAACGGAATATTCATAGAAGTATACGAGTTTGGCTTCTGTCTTCTACGACACGGTGCAAGGCAGAGGCCACACTGGAACTGACATGCGGCAGAGGCGATGGAGGCGGTTCGGCGCGGCGGCGTGTCCCGAGTTACATAAGCGGCGCGCACATCGGGCATGCGCACTGCGGCCCAACCCCCGCGCGCTACCCTCGACATAAATAGCTAAAAGACAAGGTTGCCACCCCGGGGCCCCGGCGACCGCATTTATAATCTCTATAAAGGTTAAACCGGAATATCTGATGGAAAATCGAAACTGGTTCTAGCAAGAATAAAACACCCACCGTCTACATGGGGATTATTAACCCACTTTTAAAACCTTGAAACGAGAAGATCGGTTAAAGGTAATTCTGCTGTGGAGGGGTCTTCCGCGGCGCGTGTGAAGCAATTTCTTTACACGAATAAGGTCAAATAATAACAGTACCGACAAAAACACACTCGTGCTAAATCATTGACCTCTGGCAAACGAATGAATTAAAATTGCCGAGATAGCACATCAAAACATTAAACAGAGGTGATTCAGTCAACAAATCGCATACAAATGCCATGTCATGTGTCAGCCGGCCGGCGAAGATTCATTGCCACGGCCACAAAACTGCTTTAAACCGAAAATTTGTGGTTACTACTGTAGTAGATGCGTGACGCGTGAATGAGACAATTATTTTTAACATTAATGAAGCGCGGCGCAAGTGACGCGTCTCCGGATCCCCGTGACGCCGCGATCTACGATCGTTGCCAAAACACTATTATTATCTAAACCCTACTTTCCCGTGCCCTATCTGGAGATCTAGACGAGCGCCATCGTCTGCACGACCTTTTCTCAACTATGTTGGGGTCGGCTTCCAGTCTCACTGGATGCAGTGCCAGTATTTTACATGGAGCGACTGCCTATCTGACCTCCACAACCCAATTTGTATAATCAATATATCGATTTAGACGAGCATAAGGAACAATAAACATGTCCCGTGGGCGAATTGCCATTGAAATCCAGAAGTAACGAAAAATGTATCGATTTGCGTTTATTTTATGATCTTGCATTAGCAGCATCGGTGATTGATTGTGATGCTAACGCAATTTTTCTTTTAAAGAAAACTTTTAGCGAAAATATTTTACTATTTGTTTTTGCATTTAAATTACCACAATACTTAAATCAACCGGAAGATTCCAAAGCTGTTACTTCGTTTACATTTCATAGCCAAGATCCACTTAGCATGTGATATTTCTTGCGTGTCTGATAAAATAACAAGTTTCACTCGATCTTAATTTGCGTTAACGATTATGATTTATTGTTATTGATATGATGTCTATGTAAAAAGAAACAATCAGATAAAACCGAAAAAGTTATTGAGTCATCCGTCCCGAAGATAAGGTTGAAAGTTACACGAGTATTATTTTATTTCGATAACCTTTGTGTAATTGTACTGCCAAATTAAGAACAATGAATTTATAATTGTTCTGTTGCTCTTATTACTTTAAATAAACATCAGTTATCTATCATAGTTCGAAAAATAAATCGAACTGAAAAAAAATTGAAGTGCAAGTTTAAATCACTATGACTGAACACCAAAAGAATTGTTACTAAGGCAATGTTGAGATCCGAATGGTATGAAGGACCGAGACGATCTGAGAGGAATGCAAAAGGAAGTGATTAGCACCAATGCATGGCACCAATCCAGGGCACTGTGGCCGTGACAGCAAATGGTGGACAACTGGGCAACTATCAGGCGACAATCTATTGCAGATGTACCCTTTAATCGTAATGCATTCATTTATCAGCGGAATGATATAAATCGCTGCTGCAATGGTACCTCTGCTCTCCGTAATGTATGATATTACTGTTATTGTTCTTAAGTTATTTAAACGCGAATGCACAGCAAAACTTAATTCTAATCAATTTAACTATTACTGAAACGTAACTAGAATTGGTCCTGCCATACGCGTTAATTATGAAAAGATTTACTCAAAGAAGGCAAGCCGGATTAAGTTTGTACGACAGGAATGACGGAGCCATTGTTTGTTCAGAATTCAATTAACTCAAGAGCTTTAAAATTGCAATGAGAAGACGAGGAAGAATGAGAAGAAGTGCCATGACGACAGAAGAAGTTTAGAGCATTAGGAAACACCTTCAAGGACCACGTCTAGCATCCTAATTGATGCGTGCTGTCGTCATAAAGGATAAAGGAAATACTCCAATAGAGCGACGGTACTCTATGCGATTTAAATGACATAATGACGAAGGCAATTTTCTAATAAACCTTCGGTACTCTTATAGTTGTCGTGTCCGAACCACGGTTGGCTCCCGCGACAACCTGTTAGCCACTTCCTCCAGAACACCTAGTGAGGAATAGTCTTTTTGCCTTAGTAATATGATCACGTGATCAGGACATGACGTTCGTACAAGACAGGACATTCGACCTAAATGGGCGTGAGCAAACTAGGGCACGCTGAGAGCTAAAATCAATATTTTCAACTGACAGGAATTGTACTGCGCGAAATGTACAGATTTAGCGGGCGTTCTGTTTAAGCTGACGCTACCTTGAATTTTGGCAAAAGGATATCTTTTTATCATACTATACTTTTTTTATTCTTTTTTTTTTTTTGGGCGTATGCGTTTAGTGAAGTGCTAAATGTTATTTTTGCGAGAAAATCAATTATCAAGGAATTTTATCTAGCATTAATAGTTGGAATTGTGATATTATGGAATAAAGAAATTTCAAAAGTACAATTTTAATATTGTACTTCCGCAGAATGGTACTCCATATTGGGATTTTTCTTGCCAAACCGGTTTCTACCCTTCTGAAAGAGTACTTTAGTCAGGTTTTTAAAACATTCCTAATCTTTTGCAATAAGACCAGTAATTTTTAAGACCCATCCTTTAGATTGAGTGATCGCTTAATTTATTTCTATAGAATTCAAAATTATGAAGATGAGAGTACAAAGTTGTATGAAAATACTATCATGACAAAATAATCTAAATGCCGAATTACTAAAGATGATTCAAGACAATTCTATATTTGAAGAAATTCTTATAGAAATATTAAATGGAAATATATGAGGATGTTTCAAGGAAGTGGTTCGGTGCTGGCATATGAGGGACCGAGCGGAGTGTCCCTCTCCGCACAGATCGATACGCCGAGTTACGCAACCCGACCGGCGCCGTCTCCGATACATTGCTCCTCTTCAGCCGCCCGAACTTCACAATTAAATATATCCTTAAATCCTATCCAAAAAAATATAATAACTACAGACTAAAAGACATTCAGTGCATTATTATAATTAAAATGGACAAAGGAACTCAAGCGGTAACACGGAGAAAAACGACGACTTTTCGTGCACAGGATAATGGACCGGTTGAAATTTCGTGACAGAACAAAGGCGATGGAACGTGCAAATGGTTTCCTGCGGTGAGACTGCACAGAGACATGAGACGAGGATCGCAAGCACTGTCCACGAGCAGCCGAGCCCCGCTGCAAACAGGGGCTCCTTCGTTACCTTTCCGCACTCACTGTTTGCGACATGCACTTACACCTTCACGAAAGCACTGTCTCGCCGACTCGGCGCGCTACTGTAAAGGCTAAGGCAAGCACTACTGCAAGCTCCGCACTCACCTCGCCCATTTTCGCTAGTCTTTATGTAAAGGCGGATAAAAAGGAACAAGCCGCCTCTCGGTCTCGCCTCTTTCCCTCAACGGTGTGGGGTGGGTCGTCGCTAGTTCTGCAACAACGGGGACCGTTACGGTTTCCTCGTTCCAACGTAAAAACTTAAAAAGTGTGCGCTTTCACGTAGTCTCGTCGCACGGCACTGGCTATGTCATCTTTGTACGAAACTAAAACCCGGTATGAGAGAGGTTCGCGGATGGCGGAGGCGCGTAGGGCGCGACGTTCGGCGGCCTGCTTCGGGCGGCGACTGACGGTGGGGCCGGCGCGTATCGAGCCGACGGCGCACTGACGTCACACTGCGTCACGACGCCAGCGCCGCGCACCAGCGACGCGCGCAACCCGCTGCGCGCGGCGCCCTCTGCCGCCACCGCCCCGCTCGTAACCTTCCACAACCGGTACGTTGACAGCCCCTACTGATCGACAAGCTTTCCGGCGACGCACGTTCACCAACGATACTATCTACCAAATATTTGTACGATTTCAGAATTGCTTAAATAACTTGTTTAGCCTAATCCTACGTACCTACCCTGCCTGATATATGGAGTGGCTATTATAATAGCCACTATACGAACGTTCTTATACACGGCGTTAATAATTTTTTATGAGCGTTTGTTGGTAGGGCGCGCGGCGTAGGCGGGCGGAAGGCCGTCTCGGCGGGCGGCGCGCCCATCCTTAATACTATATTGAGTACTTATTGACAAACGGTCTTATCTTGAGGGCAAACTCTTAGCGGAAGAGGGCTTATTATCACCAAAATAAGATGTAGACAGATATTTAAAGTGTCAAACTCGTTGGCAAGTTTCATTTGATCACGACTTGTGGTTTTCCAGAGTATCAACGTTACCATCAGTATATATTTGGGTGGCCAATAAATTTTATAGCGAGTGAATACATTTGCGTCCGGTTTATTGCATTCGTATTATGATAATGTCATAACCTCCGCACATAAATAAATTCAAGACGTAAATGTTTTATAGTCAGTAGCCCTCGCAAAGTAACTACCCTGGTTGGCTAAATCCGTAGGTTTCAGCTTCTGGAACACACGCGGAATTTATTACTTGTGATCGCGGACTAGAAACCCGTATTACCTCCAAAAAAGAGGCTTTAGCCGTGTTATATGGGGGTCATTAAATCTTTTGTCCGAAAAAACTTTACCGTACACATAATATTTCAAGCTTGAACCTCTCGTATTTTGTACAGCTGAGCATTGTAACCCCACCGTAGAATGTTCAATGAATTTTGAAAGGTCGAAACAAATATCGTGATAAACTGTGGCCACAAACAAAAGACTAGAAACAATTCTAAACGAAGAACAAGCGATGCATTTCCGAAGCTAATTTTAGATAATCGATGAAGTAAATTGCCATCGGCCTCTTTGTGGAACATTCGTTTCGCCGTATGCAAGTGGTGATCGATCTGATTGCCTGGAAACCAGGACAGGCCATGAATAAAGTAACACTAACAGCGAACTAGCGTCTGAGTAAATGATTGATGTCTTAAAATTATGGCTGTAATAAATAAATCACCGACTGAAAAGATGTATGAAGATCAGAACATGTTCGACGGAACGTATATGTAGCTAATAGTCGAATTTGTTTACAAAGCCTATGTTATATATACCAAAGAGATCAAAAGGGTAGCAGTAATAAACTTAATTTGGGCTTCAATGGTAACACGTATTCACGTGTCGGTCTGGAATACATTTTATAAGTTAGCATTTTATGGAGTTACCAATTTTTTGTAAAATGGGCACTAAAAAATTGGAAAATTGTTAGAAGATCATCTATATTCGTGAACATGGAAACGTGCTCGTGTTACATTTATGCATTATTTAGTAATACGACAATAGTATAAGCCATAATCAGCACCAACTACACCGTGTAACAACGCTGGAATTATACGATTATGATAGTAGGTACGTATTTCGTTTATTTTGGACACGTGAAAACAATACTGTTTGATGAGTAGGTTAAAAGTATCTAAGTAGATAATCCTATTGCGGACGAAAACAATTAGACGTAATGTTATTGAAGCAAAGCCTAGTAGCTTAGTTTTAAATAGGTTACTTAGATAAGAATAACTTTTAAGAGTTCACTTTTAGCAACACGATTCTTAAAACATGGCCTTTAATAAACACGTTTCTGTCTGGAAACTTTTGCTTTGATTTTCCGATACCTAAAAGTAAAAAAAAATTAACGCTTTTTACCATCTTGTTTTACGCTCGTGTTGAATTTAGCAATTCATCCCTCTGTATACGAGGTGAAAGGATTAATGACAGGGTTGAAACTCATCAATTTTCACGTCGTCCCTGTCAACACCATACCCAGTTGCAAAGCTGTCAGCTCTTGATAATAATTACCAGATTAGAGCCACACTTATACCAAAACATTCGTTACGTTATATCTTAAATTATACAATATTGTCGTCATTCACTATTCATCTATGCTGTGACAATGACTCATTTATAAGGGTTTCCCGACGCAGACACGCTATTATAATATGCGTGTTGCGTGACTAGTATAAGTGTTACAACATAAAATGTCGGAATGGCCTCTACAAACAGGGGTACATTTTAAATGCATACCGAGCTAGGTGTAGTAAAACGAGCTATCTACGTCAGAAAACGAAAATGTCCAGGACATTTTCGGACGTGAAGTGGTTACCGCGGAATACATTTCCGCCACACCGAGGGTGATACCTGTCAGATATTAATTTCCGGCACTTGACGCCGCTTGCCCCGGTGTAATTACACGTCAGCAAATATAAACACATCGCAGGCGCTACACAGACAGCGACCATCCCTACACCTCCACTTGAGCACGCAAAAGCCCTCGAACAATATTAGCTTTTAATTATAACTAGCTGTCCCGGCGAACTTCGTACCGCCTAACAGTCAATGAATTCTACCCCACCTACACTACCTACTCTACCCACCCTACCAACCCTATCTACCCCACCTACCCTATCTACTCTACCCACCCTACCTACCTACCTACCCTAACTACCTGCCTACCTATCCTACCTTCCTAGTACCTATCTACCTATCCTACTCTCCTATTACCTGCCTACATATCCTACTCTCCTATTACCTGCCTACCTATCCTACCCTCCTAGTACCTGCCTACATATCCTACTCTCCTATTACCTGCCTACATATCCTACTCTCCTATTACCTGCCTACATATCCTACTCTCCTATTACCTGCCTACCTATCCTACCCTCCTAGTACCTGCCTACATATCCTACTCTCCTATTACCTGCCTACATATCCTACTCTCCTATTACCTGCCTACCTATCCTACCCTCCTAGTACCTGCCTACATATCCTACTCTCCTATTACCTGCCTACATATCCTACTCTCCTATTACCTGCCTACCTATCCTACCCTCCTAGTACCTGCCTACATATCCTACTCTCCTATTACCTGCCTACATATCCTACTCTCCTAGTAACTGCCTACATATCCATAAAACAAAAGCGTGCGTGACGTGAGCTGTCAATTGCGGAAGATGTCAAATTGAAGTTAATTAAAAAAAAAAAACTATTCTTTTTTGTTTCCCGTGAAATTTTCTGATATGTTAATGGTTATTCTGCTATTCGGAACGGAGACGAATCCAACAAAACAACGATCATTAAAATCGGTCCAGCAGATCTCAAGTTATAAGTGTTGTAACAAACCCGACTTTGTTTTATATATATATATAGAATAGATGATGCTAGAATGGTAGACGTTATAATACGCATCGATTGAGCTACCGCACTTGTAAAAAGTCTCCCTTATTAAGATCCTAAAGCATGAAATGTAAAACAGAAGAAAAATGTTTTCCTTTTGAACCCAGACGGACCGCAATAAACGTTATTTCTATGTTGCAACTTTGCAACAGTCGGGGTGAAAAACTCGATCGCAAATGCGTTGAAGCAATCGTTGCTACATTTTATTCGCAATCTCCTGCAGCCTATGCCTCCTTGTTACAATAAAACGTAAAGTTGCACACTTTTCAATTTCAGCGTCCGTCGTGCCCCGCCTGTGCGCGTATTTTTCATTTTACTAGCTCTGGACTGGGATGTGAAACAAAAGGACTTTTCCACTCATTGTTTCAGTTGATCTAGAATTGTGAGCATTCCAACAGTTTTTCTGCGTAATTGCCGAGGATTAATTAAACTCGGGGGAGTTCTAGGCTCTAGCATATTATGGAAACTTCCGTACAAAGTCCAAGCTATAATAAATCTGATCTCTCATTCGTTTCACTTCATCGCTAATTTCCGTATTTCCTAGTTCGTAATTAGTGTCCTAAGGAATCTACTTTTTGAATCACTTAAAATGTAAAACATTACATAAGCCAGTACTAACGGTTAGCAACACATCGCCATAGACAACCAGGTAAAATGTACCGGTGGCGATCAATATAATTGCAATATGTCAGCTTCGTGAATAGTATATAGTACGCATGCACCGCCCGGCTGTCGGCAGGGTGGTTCCCAGCATAGGTCAGTTACCGTACGAACACGCCATGGGGTTGAATTTATATTTAATGCACTTTCAACCATTTTCTTTGTTCCTTATATAACGTACGTCACTTTGAAACGTCTAATTTCGTTCTGCTACTGGGTAGTGGCTAATTATAAAGTCAAAACCTTGGACAATTTTTAAGACCTAATAATTTAAGCCGCTTTAGGTATTACGTAAAGTGGAATGAACTAAGCAGTAAGCATGTTATTGAAATTTAGTAGGTAACTAGAAAATATGTTGGACTATTTTTTATGAATTTTAGAGCAGGTATACCAAATACAAGGGATATTGGTGTCATAAAGTCTATCTGCCGCAAAAAATGGCCATGTGGCCGCTTGATATGAAATAGATACATTTCAAAATGTTAAAGGCGACAAAGAGATTTTAAACTTAGATAATTCACAGGGTTGTTCATGATATATTATGTAAAGCATTAGTATCAAAGTCGGGGCACCGGGCCATTCCTTCGTCGTGAAAGACCGGCTGATATCAAAATTCGTCGTGAAGCGGCCGGCGGCGGGCGGGGTGTCAGAGAGGGGTGCTCGGTTAGGGGGGCGGAGGGTGCGCGGAGGCTCTATTTGGGTCACCCCGGGCGTCATCCTCCACGATCAATAGTGGAGTCGGCGCGCGCCGTCTTCCTTCTCGCTCGCGCCCCGCCAGTTACCTAACGCGTCTCGCACACTGCCCCACCAACATTAATTATTTTCCAAATCACCCCTTATATGGGAACTATTGAGATAATACTGAAGACCAACTAATAACCCCCATTAGGCCACAAACCGTAAATTCGATCAGAGAGGATGTATTGCGCACTTGATCAATACAAGAATAACCTAACGTGCTTAGGTACATCCTAGTCCTTTCCTGAACTGAACTCGAGTAGTTACGTAACTCAGGACAAAAGATATATAAAGTAATGCACAGTAAACAGGACTACTGTAAAGGTTTTTATCAGTCGACAGCGGTTTCAAATGAGCCATCTCAAGATATTCAGCGGCCATCTTCAAGTAGAATAGATGGTGCAATAAATTTCCCGTCAGCGCTATCTCAAACGGCTCATAATTTTAAAACTACGCTGAAAGCTTATAATGAGGCGTTCCGAGTCGAGGAGCGGGCTGAAGTGGCCGCATAAATATTACTGACGAGTACACCCGATGAAACGGGGAATGCTAACTAGCTGAAGATGTTCATATCCGGTGGGAAAATTGAGCCTCCCTCAACGCAAGTATGGAATTTGTATGTCAGATTACGTAATTCTATAAGAAACGCAATGAAAGACATAGATGAAGGCTCTTCGATATACGTATTGAAAAAACATCTCTACGTACATATATCTAAGAGCCTTCATCTTTTGAAACAAACGGGAAAACAAACTGATCGGTCTCGGGAGAATTCTGGACATTTGCATTTTGAGTGAATTATTGGACCAACTTTTTACATTAAAGTTTATGGGCATGGATAGGAAAATTTCGAGCGAGTGATTCAGATATTAAATATTTCATACTTGTTTTCTGCTCTAAGGTTTCACTAATCAATCCAAAACCTGGAAAGATATATTACATGTTCGTATCTGTTAGCAAAGTATTCTTCGTGAATATAGTAAATCATCTATTGTTAGGCAAAATACCTAGACCGCAATCCGCGTGCTTCAGAAATAGCCCGACTTGAGTAAGTACGTCGGGATACCTATAAGCTAAACTTTCGTATAGAGGTAACTAGGTGACGTACGCCGTAAAATATTATATTCGTCGGCGAAATGTGAGCATAAAACCCCTAAAGTTATTGTAAACCACTTCAAAAGCCGAATTTAAAGAGATTGTGGTTTACGGGACTTCAACCAGAAACTTTGAACCACAAATCTTGGTAAAATATCAGTTTTGCGCGAAACTAGGATTTTGTGCCGCAACCCATTGTACGACGGCTCGTAACGTTATGTAACAGTAGCAAGGTATTGAACTTCTGTAACACAAAATAATATAATATTCCGCATTGATTTTACTACCAGCCGGTGGACTGTAGTAGTTTTCGTTTGGTATTTGGTCCAAAAAGAAGAAATCGCAATAGTAGATAGTAATATATCAATCGAACCTAATTGGCGATGAAAATTCTAATAAAGCAGTCCATTTGCTCTTCTACCGTAAACGCTATTAAATACAATAAGTAAAAAAAAACAGATATCTCACTAAGAGATCTGCTTCTTACTAATGTATATAATGTTTATTTTCCTACTCAACTGAAGCTATGATTGTTAGCACAAATGAGATTCTGTTAAAAAGAATATACTTCCATAATCACTGACATAAAACAGTCTGGACTACTCCGCGTCGTAATGATAGTTAACAAATAATTTGTTATGAAAACTTTTCTAAACAATGAGGAGAAAAAACTTTGCGAAGATAAATGTTAAGAGAGCTTTCAGAAAACACTAACAAGATGAAATAAATATCATAAGTATATCCGGGATCCTCCCTAACTAGAGGAACTAGATAATTATGATCATCATGTGTATCTGAATTTACTTTTTCCTTGATATCTGTTTCTGGTCTTTAACAATCTGACTTCCTAAATAAAATAATATGTAACCCTAAATGAAGAAAACATATGTTCATTTAAGACACAAAAATCCCGATTTTTTTTCTACTAAGACTTGATATCTTCTTCTTCAAGATTTTGATAAAAATAGCAGATCATAAAAAACTTTCAGAAGGAAACCCAATAAAACCAATGAATTTTAAGGATCACCTATCCTTTGCCAAGACTGTCACAATTAATTAAATTTTAACGTCACTTTTACGCATCCCTACTCCATAAACGCCATATAAAGAGCTCTCACTCAAGAAACTCATTAAATGACGAGAAGCGTGCGAGTAACAGATAAAATTACTTATCACAATAGACTTACGAAATCGTATGGTTTTAAGGATCTTGAATGTGATGATCCCTTTTTTATAATGTAACGGATATTCATCAACTTATAATTCAAAATTCATTTCAAGACCCCGTACTGAAGAAACTGAAACAATTTTTTATCTGTTTAATACCTTTTTGTAAATCTTACCTTTCTTTAAGTATGCGATAGTAGTGTGGGACACAAGAGTCAAGTCAATGGCAGAAAATATCATATCTCGGATGAAATACCAGGTCGAGCTGATGAAACAGAACATTCTTCTACGCCAAGCTTATCCAGACAAGAAACTATAAATGGTACGGATTAAGAAGATGAATGATTAGTTCCACGTTGTAAAGAGTCAACTAAGAGAAACGGGTACGCTACATTTACGCTCCACGTGGATTAGAGTGTGCCAACTAATTTAGGGTTAGCTACACCCATAAGAGAAAACGACCGAAGATACAGAGCGTAATCCGCATTAAAAATTTAAAAAAATGTAAGTGAAAACAGAGGCAGTTAACGAAGCCAAAAAATTCAGAATAATATTTGACTTTCCCAAAACGAAAGCAGCAATTTGTATAGCGATAGCATTTCCACAAAGTTATGTTTATCCACTATCTCAAGATGTACACACATTTTATATTAGCTTTTTTAAATATCGGTAGCTACCCAAAGGGTAGGATATAAAAAAATCGGTCAAGAACACATCGAAATGGTGCTGGAATGTGATCGGCTACAAAATATACAGAGTGTAAATCATTTTGGAAAGATTTGTTTGAAGATATTTTATCGAAAGATATTATGGCGGTGAATGCCGATGGGTGTGAATGATATCATGTGGCATTTGAGAAATATCAATAGTAGATATGTAAAGTTTGCAAGTATTATAACTCTAGAACTCAAGAAATAATTTATCTAGCTCTAGGGCTAGTCAACCACCGTTTCTAACCGCCTTAAAGAAGATCGGTTCACACCCAACACATGTGATCGATAACAGTAGCTTGCCGTTGTCGTGTCAATATTTCAATATTCTATTTATTTCCATATACAATACATTTAGCTGATGCTACGGTACGCGAACAAATGTGTACAGAATAAAGTAACGCGTTTATTACGGCAACGTGACTCAATACCATTGTTAAACAAGAAACCAAAAATGTATTTGCATGAATGTTTTAATCTAGTAAATGTATCGAGAGATTCGGGGCTATTCACCTATTCATCCTGGTGTTTTCGCTCCGAAATATTCTAGAAGCTGTACAAACTGGGTTGTGGGACTGTGCCAGTGGGGCTCTTGATTCGCTAACGCTATGAAGTAGGGGGATAACAGTTTTACCTCACCTCCAGCCGAGTCGGGCGAGGCCAAAGTGAATAAACCGTCGAGTCGAGTCAATTTCCGATATTAGATTTGCCTACAGGCAGAAGTGAGGCGACGGTATTCCGAGTCTGCTTTATCTTTAGCTAGGGCATTAGTTGAATGGTGTTTTCAATCAGGCTGTGGCGTCTTGATCGATACGACTAACACTGATTGAATACACTTGGAGTTCGAGATTTTTCTTGCTTTTACGTAAACTCCTTTAACCGAAATTCGATTGAAAATCTTTTGAAGCAGCTTGCGAGTTTAAGCTATGCTTCAAAATTTAATGGACGTTATTATGTTGTCATTAACAACCGTATGATTAGGTAGTTCCTCTATTCAGTTTGTTACTAGTTCTTCGGACATCGAAGGATACGAGGAAGGATCCACTCCATAGCTATGTATGTAAAAATTATAAGCACAGTGCCATATTGACTACATGCGCCAATGTCAACTGCCATAAAAGGCACATAAAATTCAATGAATAACCTCCGGGATCAAGCTATATCTCGAATGGGGCTTCATAAAATCTCCAAATTTCGCATCGAATGACATTAGCTGCGAGCGGAAAAATAAATGAAATCGTGTTAAAATTCACGGGATTACGTTCTTCAAAAGGGATTTCGATCAGAACCATCCGGAAAACGCGCGGCCTTGCCAAAGACGTGTCTCTGCTTAGTGAGATACGTGTTCCACGAAATTCAGTCAATGAAATTATTACAGAGTAAACATTATATGAGCAAGTATAAACAATGCACGTCACAGTCGTTGCTACGGCCGGTGCTGTTGATTCACTCGGCTCAGCGTATTGAAGGTGAAGACGAAGGAAGTTTATTGCAATATGTACTACCAGATAATATTTATAGTTCTCAGTAACTATTCTAAAAATTGCACACGTCTCGACTCCACTCACCATTGGTTGGTGCGTTGAAGAGCTACGTTTTAACAAGGTTCATAGTGGTATTTCGGTAACATGATAAACGCAATATTTACAGAAACAGCAGATTTATTTGAATCATAAATTAAAAACTACCACTGATATTTAAAATATTGGTTACACCGACGAGTTTTAGTGCTTAACATCTCTGTTTCTGTTTGGTTTACATAATAATTCTGTTTGTTTGGTACCTATTAAACATGATACAAAATATATTGATTGTGAGCGATGGGGCAGTGGATTAGTTAACCAAGAAGCCGTTAAACTGTTTGAAAATGTTTCAGTTACGCGTCGAACAGGGCGGGTGACATTTGAGAACTGCGGTAGGAAGGCTGCATTAGCAATCAGGGGATTAGCAAGCAGGGTACGAGTCGGAGACAAAACCTTTTTAGAAGCAGAACAAAGAAAAGTACGCATCGTTGCGTAATACTCCTCTGTGGACTGACAACTACATCTTTTGTACTGAAGGGGAAATTTGAATTTCAAAGCTTGCCGTACACCTTGTAGTCACGACATCGGGAAAGTTTCGATATCCATGGAAAACCTCATGTAAATTCTGGGTAGGAAAGCTTTGCGATTCTTGGACATTTGCTGACCGATGCACTTAAAGATTCATTGAAATCTAGTTGTGTCTCATTCACTTCGCACTAATTAGCTAATCCTGGCATTGGCGACGAGTAGGGTGTGCTAACCAGGCTCCAGGGTATTTCGCGAAACAGCCGGTGTTAAGTGTACGTGAGAATTGCCGCGCTCCACATAACTTAATTATGAGCTTGACGGCACCGCATAGGCACATTACCTTCATATTGGAGTAACGCTATAAGTTTTTATCGCATGCATACTAGGTATTAATCTTGCAGATTATAGGCGTATTTGCTGTTAATATTCACGCCGGCAACATATTGCTAAAGGTGTTACGGCGTAAGGTCGTAACATGATTAAAGTACAAACTAAGTTTTTACCTATTTAATGTTCTAAAAATAGGCAACGAAATTGTCGAAGACATGAATAGTCGTGTCTAATAATTAATTATAATTATAATACGTGAAAACACGCAAGTGAAGATATAAATCCCAAATTAATTATTCAATCCACTGCTTTGCACAGTAAAAAAGGGTCTTTAAAGGACTCGAAGGACCGTCGTGTGCATGTCGTGTGAGAGCATTATCCGAATCTAAACGATTATCCTTTGACCTTTACTGGCTATTGCCGGTGAGATCTGCTCGAAGCGGTCCGCACCGGTGGATCTGGACAGTCCCCGCGCGATTTCCGTTCACTACACCACTTGGATCAGTTCAATGCACCGCCGTTTTAAACACACATGGCTAAGTAAAAAAAAAAATAACGACGTTACATAAGCTTTTAACGTTTACAAATGAAATTTTAGTATTCCAAGCTGAATCTCGTAATCCAAAAATTACGAAATGATTGAATTTCATGTGAGATTAAGCTAAAGCCATTCGTCCGTGGAGGGCGTGCATCGAATACTAATTAGGGCACAAAAGGAAATGAATCAAATTATGTGTATGGAAAAACGCTTTAATGTTGTTTGAAGAAACTTAAGCTCGTGATCAGTCTATCTAATACGCTGAAATATATCTCAAAGAATAAATCGCATTAATTAGTACTAGGACGAGAAAATTAAGAAAACTGTAGATACCTAGAGGAACATACACAGCGAAACGGGAGAGTAAATGAGCAATTTCCAAGAAACATTAAGTTGGAAGTTTGCGAATATAAGGGAAAAGTTTTAGGTAAGTTCGTTCCCCGTTACTACTCGTATATTAACTGCTTGGTCAAATTGGACGTGGGCGAGGTACTCGTATATGAATGAATTTCGTGTCTGTCCTGAGTTCGTGGTCGGCGCCTGTGCACTCTGGATTTTATTAGTAACTCAGTTAAGGACCTGAAGTGTCTGACTGTATTATTCTGGAACGTCTGCCAGATAATTCATTTAATGATAACGAAATTACTACTTGAAAAGTCCATTGATTCGATTGAGTGCAGTTTATTTGCAGTATGTGTCGATTGCTTTATTCATTCGAATGTACCTTCTTTTCGGTGTATTTAAAATTGGTATGCCTACCTAGACTCAACAGAGACTCGCTCCGGTCTTAGCGATTAAATGAGATTTGTGAAAAGCTCCTCTGCTGCCTGGCAGAATTGCAAATTAAATTTTTCTAGAGCTTAGCTGCTCCCAACGGATTTTAAATAAGTGTAAAAGTTACAAACATCGCCACTAGAGTAATATGTACTAGGAATTAAAAATAACAGCAAACGTGGCGTATCAAGCTGAGCTTTTATCATTTAAATAATATAAGAACGAATAGCTTAATTAAAATAAAGATTACCTTAGAATTTCTCTTTGTGAGTGCCATTATCCCACCAAAGTGAAGAAAATGTCTACCTTTCCATATCGTTGAATAAGTTTTGGACGCATTTGATCCAAATACTTGGTAATTCGTAAAGAAAACAGTTACAGGTTAGAAATAGTTGTTAAACGATGAAACGAGCAGATAAAAGTGACAGGTGTTAATTTTGTAGTAATTTGTGGAATGGCACTGTAGTTCCATATGACACCTTTGTAGTCACGCAAAATAGTAATCAGTTAATTCCTTTTAGGTAATATACTACGATATTGTTCAATTTAGACATTTCATCCTTATTGTATTACAGTATGTATGTGAGATCTAGATGAAGAAGTAGGTACTTGAACAATAATCAAGGTCCTAGTTTGATAACTGTGGCGTTGGTCATCATGACAATGATGACTTCATGTATTAGATTATATTATTATATTTGACTGATTAAAATACGTGCAACTCTGACTATTCTACTTATAAAGTTTCCCAATCGTGAAGAAGCCAATCACATCGGAAAAGCATGTGTGATCATAAGAAAAAAAACCTTCCTTCCTTTATTCTTATCGGATATCTGGTCGAGCGTCTGGATCCCATCAGATTTTAGCACCGGACATTCAGCTGCACGGCCGTACTTCCACAAAGTAAAGATTTTAACAAAAGAGGCTATTACATACAAAGTTGTTTACTCCACCATTACTATTCTTTGTAAGAACAGCTACAGATTGTAACTTTGTATCGCCTGAACTATTTCATTACTTATAGGCAAGTGTGCTCCATTTAAAAGCACGTCTGCGCTTTTCATCAGGTGAAGCCGCGGACGCGATCCTTTCTAGAATAACAATGAAATAGGTTTCTTTAAAGCGTGCCATGCATAATATTTTATTGTTCTATCCAGATCTTCATGGTAAACAGAATATCTCTCTTGTTCTATGAATTCCTTGATCTTCGATCTTATTACCACGGTTCATAGGGGATCGAAATGGTCGGGCGCTTATTAGAAAACGCACACTATCTTGCAGCAATTAATAAAATTTATGAGGGCATTACTCTCACTTACACGGAGGTAGAAAAACAGGGAATAAGCGCACTTGTACAAAAACTAACTGTCACACTAAATGATTTAGATATCATTATGTGCCGCACCGACGGGATAGCAACGTTTGCGAGAAATTGGATGTGGGCGTCGTAAAGCGCTAGTTGTATGCTACGTTATCTCTCTGCTTTTAAATTAATTAAACCGTATAACGTGTAGCAATAAACTTCCACTAATATATTTAAAAGAATGGAAAATGTAACGTTCACTGTCATGAGTATGCAATTATCTAGCAAAAAATTTCACGCTGTGTTACATACAGGCGCAAAAACATTTTCCTCTTCAAAAGCGTGTTATCTGGTGAATTTTGTAAAGAAATATCTCTGATGTTAGGCCTTACATAACAACAATAAATCATGTTACACAATACGTGACTCTACACTAAAGCATGACAATAAAGCGGCAGCTTCATGTACATACGTTGTCAGACACACGCATTAGTCACACAATCACAAGACTGGATGGCGGGCACACTGCAGTTAAAGCTGGATTTCATTTCGGCCTTTGAACCTATTCAATGGGGTAATCTGCGTACCTAGACTGAGTCAGAGGAAAAGAACTGTTTAGGTTTGTTAATTTAAATTAGCCAAATTATCTAGTGAGGATGGGAAGCAGACGACCTTTGAAGCACTAACTTCTTTGCAGCGGTGAATCAACCTGACGAAACATCATTCATTCATTTTGTTGGAAAGAAATGCAGACGTATGAAATGATAACATTTGGTAGTTTCGAAAACTGAATTATTATCTTGACAACCATCGATCAGATGGGTAGATATGAAAAAGTTTTTGAAGCTCTGCTCCACCTAATCGATAGCAGAATAAGGAAAAATAACATGGGAGAGGGGAGGATTATATCCGGAGGTGGGTAGAAAAAGCCTGCCCGTGTAAATTATGATGCTATTAGAATGTATTTTGCTCGTGTGTGGGGATCTTGTTTCGTGGGGTGAAACATTTCTTAATGTATTGGATCTCCAAAAATAGTCAATAGTTTTCCACTGTGTGAGACTATTTTCGAAACGTTTCACTCATCTTCGACGCAAATATTTTACCAGAGTGATAAAGAAAATTTTGCTTTTATTGTGGGGTTTGGTTACTTGAACATTTTTATCTAATGTAAAGATTTAGAAAAAAGTAAGGAGGATTCGTGACCGATGAAAGAAATGGCGGGACAGTACAGGATAGTGAAATATGATCACCCCTTTCACCCCCTATTTCGAAATGACCGAATTTGTGTATAAAATTAATGACACAGATCCGTCCACTGGCTCCATTTTCAAGCCAAAAAGAGGGAATAGTCAAATAAAAATTTAATAGAGCACTATACATGACATGTATCAAAATTTTATTATACGAACGCAATTAAATGACAAACAAATGTTTATTGTACGACTCTGAAACACAGCAATAACCGGACCGCATAAATGCGATGGCCATTCGAAAGCGATTGAATCATTATCTTGCGCGGTGCAGTTGAATTTAGGCAAAACTGATCTGATTCGATTTACTGAAGGGCTGCTTTAGCCATTGCATAATTGGACTTTGGAAGGACGGGTAACAGTGTGCAAGGTGGAATCTAAATTGTAATTAAATTATTTAGATAACCAGGTGCTTGGGGTGGGGTTGCTACTCATGTCTCATGTCAGTTCGGGTTTACAATAGGGCTTTCTCGAAACTGTCTAAAAGTTAGTACAAATGTAGAGATAGTGGTATTGTATTGTATGCCTGGCATGGGCTGGTATCCGGAACTCCACTCCCAAGGCGCGTGTTTTGCGTAAGGAGCCAGTAGTACAGATGATAAGAATGAAATTCAATCTAAATCAAGGCACATTTCCCAAATTCTGTGATGAATGATTGAATTCTGACAAATGCTGAAATTAATTAAGCAAACCAAGAACAAAGTCCAAACAAATTAATTACTCGCAATTTGTGATGAAAATTACACAAATTAACACCTGATGTTACCAATATAGACACGAAAATGTTTGGTTAACGATACATAATAATTGTTAAAAGCATTAGCAACCGTGAACACCATAAAGATAAACTTGCAAGGAAAATGTAGATTCATTGTTCTAGCAATTTCTTTGAACAACGAATTTTGCTTACTTATAAATGTCAATCTAACAATAATGTGCGTAAATCTTGAAGTAACAATACTTTGTCTACCTCCATCAAAAGCAGCGAAGTAACATTAATCTCTTTTCTAGGAAGACCAACGTTCTTACACGAAATGAAAGTATCATAAATGGACGTATGGGCAAAATTGGTCAGAAACTTTTCGGAAAAGAAAACAGAAAATGTTTTTAAAAGAAGATTTAGATATATAAAAGCAGTTGAACACTTTGCAACGTTAAATCACTTGTTAAACAACGCCTTTTTGATACAAAGCCAGAAAAACACTTTTCAGTTATGAAGGACTTAAATTCTGTTGGGAAAATGGAGTAGCGTACACATCACACACATGTCGTGATACTGAAGAGACAGGGGACGAGGTTTCTATCGAGCTTAGCGTGCATACGAGTCTGTCTCCGACACGACCCAGGCAAACATAATTACGTTCACCATGTTGACTTTAAGCGTTTAGTTCGTGAATTACTTGCACCACATCATACCCTATAGCACGTACACCGACGAATTCTCCAAGACTCGCGTTATTAAAATTTTCCTGAAAAGCAAGAATTCTAATAATGGAATGGGCATCTACTGTAACATAATTAATGTTTTTCATCAGGGCACGGCCTCCAGAGACTTCAGAGATGACATCAGGTGGTCCGTGGCAAGCGGTAGTCATTAGTCACATGCCTTTAGAAAGGAATGCTTTTAAACAGTTAAAAGGAGTGAAAAGGAAGCTTGATAGTTTCATAATACAAAGAAAAACTCTTTCAAAGAAATAAAAAGGAACTTCTGGGAACACTCGCAGTTTCAATATCTTGTTAAAAAATGTCGATACTACGATAACCCCAAGTGGGTTATCGTAGTATCGAATTTTTTTTTATTTTTTATTCTAAACCTGCGCAATAAAGTGAAACCATTCTGGAGTACGTTTCAAAGAATATTTGATTTGCGGTATCTCCATTTGCAACTTTGTCTTGTATTAAATTGGATTCGAATTAAAGTCTACGATGTACGAGGGGAACATTTTCAGCATGTACAGCATACGCCACGTTATTGCAATTGTGCGAAACACGAAGCGCGGGTGTCATGTCACATCAAGGTATCACATAATTCGATCCCATAATGGAAACACTCAGAGCCTCCATATTCAATTTTCCATTTAAAATGAAATCATGAAAACTCGGTCCTTAAGAAAATGTATTCATAACTACATTGTACGGAAAGAGATTAGCACAGCTCAATGTATTGATTTCTCGCCATTATACTCACAAAGTAGGTTTCAGTATGAGGGAGCAACGTCGTGAACATGTTCCGAGCTTCATAAATTATACAGAGGTTCGGTGGAATCGTAGAAACGTGGGTACATACTAGAATTAAGTACCCACCCCCTTTCCCTGTGACAATATGGGATGAACTACCTTATGTCCTCAGGCAGCTTATTGTTTGGTTTCATTTTAAGATTGAGACAAATGCATTTGAGTTTCTGTATCAATTTGGATATAATTTCTGAATACGTAGAAATTTGAATACATCATTATTTATTTATTGTGTATTTCGATGTCAAAATACTATAAGTTATTATTTGAGTTCAAAATAAATCCTAGAGTAACAAATCGCTTTGTCAGGAGTCTATACTCCACAATGTTTCAAGTCTAGGTGCGGCAGCGTCCACTTCAATTATGGAAAAAGCGTTATCAGCAATGTAGCTCCGCCCGTGACGTAGGTATGGGTAATTAACGTGTTGTTAGATTTTAGCTTCCAAACTAAAAGCATTAACAGGTAAGCTCTTTTACTCCACCGCTTATATTTATAAATGCTGCTAAAATTATTGCAAGGGACATCGACATTCGTATAAAAGTAGATAATATCACGAAGAAGGCTAATTCAAATCGAAAATAAGACATCCCATTATCTCCACCCAACAGTGAAATCCACAAGGAAATCAAGGTTACGTAACACTCTATTTGCCGAACAGAAACAGAGCAATACGCAGCAAAAATATAGTTTCTTTATGAAGTCGGTCGATGAAGTTTTCGAAACCAATATAGAAGTATAAACAGTGTAGGTCTGGTAGTCTTGCAGTCTGCGAGTCTGCGGGCGCGTCGCGTAGTTATATAACATTCAGCAGTCCTGTCTAATCAATACCGGCGCCCGGCACTTCATGCTAGGGCCAATGTACGAAGAAAAACCTCGAGGCGAGCTCCACTCTACGGATATCTTGGCTAACATCTTGGCACAGGCTCTCCCTGACTTTGGTGTCCCCGTTTTGACGTTAGTATCACGTGTAAATGTGACCGCTTAGATTTGAAGTTCCAGATATCGGTCAAATTGATTTCCGTGGAGCTCAACCAAAAATTGGGATGTTGTTTTCGTTCCGTAATTGGATTTGTTTCTAACATAAAGATACAACTAAGTACTGATAAAACTTCTGCAGAAATTCTTTTTATCTTTTCGTACAAAAATTAAGGCTTCCTTATTCCCCAAGGTGGCAAATGCGGTCATTAGAATACATCTCGAAGAAAGAGAGCAAAATGCTGACTGTACTAAAAACTTATCTCTGGAATGTTCCGGGCAGGAAGTAGGGCCGCGCCCACAGTTTTACAATGTGAATAAAATACCTACTCACTATTGCCTATTAAATCCTACGGCACTAAGAAGATGGGATTGATCACGATCTGCCAGCTCAGCATGAAACGATTTAAATAAAAACCTATTTTCCAACCGAGTAACTACATTGCCTCAATTCGTCTTCCAAACCATGAAATGGATCTTTTCATGTAGTATTATCATAGCTAGGCCAATTTGCGTAGAATGTCTATAAAATGGGGGAACTCTCAGAATTGTAGGGGCAATGTTCGGATAAAGAATGTCATAGTACATTTATTACTTGCGTTGGCATTCCTTCTTTGGCACAAATAGGCCACAAATCACATTATTCTTTGTGACAGTGGAAAATGTGTTATGTTTCTACATGCATTAAATTTTAAGATGTACTATTGTTATTTTAAACATATTATCGCCATTTATGTTCATTTTACTGCCATTTTAATGCATACTAGCTGTACCCGGCCTGCGTTGCAATGCACTTTTCCCTACCTACCTATCTACCACCTATTTTCTCACCTTTTAAACCTTCCTTGGACTTCTACAAATATTTCAAAACCAAAATTAGGCAAATCGGTTCAGCCGATCTCGAGTCTTTGTGAGACTAACAAACGTCAATTCAATTTTATATATATAGATGAGTCAACGAAATTCTCTATGATGAATATGAATTATTTCTTAATCTTTGCTGGGACTTGCGTAGGTTTTTAATTCTTATTCGTCTGTAGATAGGCTATTACTGGCAAATAAATGGCAGACTGGATAGGGAACCACCGCACGTATTTTCTTAGTCTCGAAGTGACACTCGAGAATAGATGGGAGATTTTCAGCCCCAGACCACATGGCGCACTTACGTAACAAAATCTGTCAGAATTTATAGAGAACTCCCCAAAAGACAGAAACAAATGCTCTGTCTTTTAGGGTTTCGCAGAATCATGAAACATTTTCAGGTGAAATAAGAACATTTCGAAACTAAACTGAATATAAAAGTCTCACTATGGAAATTCAGCGCCATTAATTCATATTATACGTGTATTCCTTCAGTTTCCTTGCCTTCTTTTTAGCATATAGAGTTAAAATCTCTTCTCATGTAACTTACAAAAAAATCTGGGATTTTTATGATTATGGCGTGTACGCATTTGTGTCGAATAAACATTTAAATACATTGCAGTTGTCATAGTTACTGCGAAAACAATAATTATGGTTGCAAACGTTTCCTCATTGATTTAATAGACACTCATGAGCTCATGACAGATGGACAATCCGTTAATATCACAAATAATTATTTTCATCCCACCATCTCGGAAAGAGTATTTTTAATCTTCAATATCTGAGTGGAAAAGCCGTTTTTATTCTCTAAAGGATAAAGTAAATTGAATTTAGAACATCGTGTGCACTAAGTTTGTGAATTAAAAAAAAACATTAAACCTATTTACTGCTACCTCTATGGTGCCGAATATATCATACAACTTTTTTTTAATTTGTTAAAAACTCAGACTCGGAACCTTCTTGGTGTTCTTTTTTCAATTTGCTTTGTACGCGGTTCTTTACGCGGCATTTTTTCACGTCATTGGTTTAGTCATAATGTAGTAATTAATACCTAAACTGAAATAAAAGTGTACCTATCTTGTGATTGTAAACGTTTTTTTTTTGCATTTAGTCATTTCCTCGCTGAGGTGGAATGAAAAGTTACGTGTTGCACTCGAGTGCAAAGATTTTTCACCTCGTGCTCTTTTGATTCCCTCGCTAACGCTCAGGATTCTAATTTTGAATCACTCGCTGCGCTCGTGATTCAATTTTAGAATCCTTCGCTTGCTCGGTCATCAAAATTGAACACGCGGTTAAAAAGCAACTTTGCACTCTTGTATAACAAATAACTATTACCTACCAAGTAAGAAAACAGAAACTTAGTAACGTCGAAAAGCCAGAAGTGAGCTTACTGATAACCGCACGAATAGCTTTCTTAAAGGAAACCTGGCGATGGGCCAGCAAAAAGGTAAGACGAAAAATAAAACTGTCTTTGCCTACATATATCCTGTCCTAGCCATGTTCGGTGTTACGACTAGGCAAAATTGAACTACAAGTAACTGTGTCAATGACAGGCACGCACGTAACCCTAACAGGCTATTGCGAAAGGATACCCTGAAATTTGTTTCAAGGACTTTCTTCAGCAACCCCAGTCCATAAACACGAATTCATTCGAATAGCGACACGCAAGTCCCCCTATGACCTTTCTTACTAATTCAAGTTTGACGTAAGAACGAACGCGGTGTCAGTCTGCTAATTTATAAGCGTAGGTAGCTCCAAAAGGTAATGTCCTCCATTCTGTAGATACGACGAGCGTACGGAAAGCGGAGATACCTACATTACCGACTCTTGGAAATCGATACGAAAAGTACACAGATATCGAAAATGGTTGATGACTGGAAGCTCCTAATGGCGGTGTTCATCTATATATATAAAACAAAGTCGGGTTTGTTACAGCACTTATAACTCTAGATCTGCTGGACCAATTTTCATGGTTATTGATTTGTTGGATTTGTCTCTGCCTAGAATAGCAGAATAAATCTTAAAAACAATGAAAAATCGACGAATAAAAAATTACGAAAGATAAATCATTTTCCCAAAATGTTCCTTGGTTTCGTACCTGTCAAACATTTGATGTCCATCCTGTCAAATACTGTCAGTAGTGACAAATGATTGACATATTTATTGATTGTCAAATATTTATGCGTGCGTTCAGAAATTTATTTTATTATGATCTAATTGAAAGGTTAATAAACTATTGTCTATGTCGCGAAAGCGTAAATTGTCGGTAGATAGGTGGTAGGTAGGTGGTAGGTAGGTGGTAGGTAGGTGGTAGGTAGGTGGTAGGTAGGTGGTAGGTAGGTGGTAGGTAGGTGGTAGGTAGGTGGTAGGTAGGTGGTAGGTAGGTGGTAGGTAGGTGGTAGGTAGGTGGTAGGTAGGTGGTAGGTAGGTGGTAGGTAGGTGGTAGGTAGGTGGTAGGTAGGTGGTAGGTAGGTGGTAGGTAGGTGGTAGGTAGGTGGTAGGTAGGTGGTAGGTAGGTGGTAGGTAGGTGGTAGGCAGGTGGTAGGCAGGTGGTAGGCAGGTGGTAGGCAGGTGGTAGGCAGGTGGTAGGCAGGTGGTAGGCAGGTGGTAGGCAGGTGGTAGGCAGGTGGTAGGCAGGTGGTAGGCAGGTGGTAGGCAGGTGGTAGGCAGGTGGTAGGCAGGTGGTAGGCAGGTGGTAGGCAGGTGGTAGGCAGGTGGTAGGCAGGTGGTAGGCAGGTGGTAGGCAGGTGGTAGGCAGGTGGTAGGTAGGTGGTAGGTAGGTGGTAGGTAGGTAGGGAGGGTAGGTAGATAGGGTAGGTAGGTGGTAGGTAGGTGGTAGGTAGCTGGTAGGTAGGTAGGGAGGGTAGGTAGATAGGGTAGGTAGGGTGGATAGAGTAGGTAGGGTAGGTGGGGTAGGTTGGGTGGATAGAGTAGGTAGGGTAGGTGGGGTAGGATTCATTGACTGTTAGGCGGTACAAAGTTCGCCGGGACAGCTAGTTTACATATAAATTGTCAATTTTTGCCACGCCAAAAATACGTTGATGGATCCGTTACTATCTGTCAGTGTTGAGATGAAAATGGATAAGTTCGATTCGATCCCAGCGTTGTTTGAGTTAAAATCAATGATATTCGTGTAAGGTGCTGAATTTCTTGACGCAGCAGTATTTTGGGTTTTAGGGATAGCAAAATCATGTCTCTGAAATAAAAGGCAAACAAACAAGAGTCGAGGTCATTCCTTTGTAGGTTCCGTAATGGCAATTTTGCTACAGAATACTAAAAAACTGACCATTTCACGCTACGAGTATCCTCGAACCCGTATAATCTGATAATAAAAATGTTTGCCGAAATAGAAAGATGGAACGGTCCCAGTGGTATGTCGGATACGTAATCCCATCTGATTTACACATACGAGGTACACACTGAAAATATTTTGCACTTATATTCATGAAAGGGGTAGAGCAATAGCGTACGCTGTTGAAAGAAATATAGTTTTCTTACATTTCTTTAAGTGTGCTAAGGTCAATAGAAATAATGCCTAAAAGTTGGAATTTGGCCTAGTTGGTCTAAAAATATGGCGATGTGATTACAGCGATATGAAGTTTCAAGTTTGAGTAATTGAGGCTGTCGCTGAATTTCAACGCTACGCGCTACGCAAGATATTCTCGTAGAGTCGTAGAACATTGATCGGCTACGAAAAGAAAAATACATTTGTCTTGCAACGGTCCTGAAACTGGCTATTTTCATTTACTCCTCATTCATCAAATTACAGGAATACAAGATAAGGCGTTAGAAGAATACAATTTTCCTTCCCAAAGGAAAACTACTGAATGTTTCATTGGATCTCGTACAGTTTACCCACAGCGGGTTATTCTTACGTGCTAGGATGACAATGTACGCGAGAGCTACTTGCATAATGAAATCGCAACATTTGAATAACATCGGCGAAGCTCTCACGACCAGGGAAACAGGATAACTTGTACATATATGTAAGAACGTTCTCGAACAAACGTAATTTCGAATACTGAACAGCTTAGGTGACTTCCAAATAAGATTATTCCGCCACACGAGTGCTCTCAATGATCAAACTCGAAATTTCTTCGTTTAACTTCCTCGAACTTAATTGAGTTATTTAATCAGAGTTGGAAAACGTATGAGAGTTAGCGTCCCCTTATTCACCTTAAACAAGACAGCTCGACAAGTTTCCAATGAAATGTCTTCTCGACTGGAATGTTGCGCAACATTTGAGTTCAGCAAAGTCGTTGTTAACAATAGAAGATACGAATAGCGTAGTTCTAAAGCCCCACTAACGCTATTGTGCTCCAAGAAATATTACGAGGGTAAAACACACT
This sequence comes from Standfussiana lucernea, assembly GCA_964057025.1. NCBI lineage: Eukaryota > Metazoa > Arthropoda > Insecta > Lepidoptera > Noctuidae > Standfussiana > Standfussiana lucernea. The sequence goes on along the minus strand of OZ059806.1, from coordinate 9,462,671 downwards.
TGGAAGCTGCTACCTTCGTATCAAAGCCCTTACGTTGTATTTCTTTTTTATTTATGTGCTGTGATCCCGAGACTACAAATCAAATATTTATTTTATAGAACAGCGGAACGATGTTAATAATTTTCGCAGTGTGAAATAAATCTTTCAAATTCTATGGTCACCATCATAAGCTCATAGGATGCTGAGTAAATAATTTGAGATGCTATTAATAGCCCACTTTTATGCTGGCACTCCCCTGAGAAAATTAATCAGGAAAGTAAACTGACCTTCACGCGCTTAATTGGTTCCGCTTTTCCACTTCATCATGAGCTATTTAATCTTCGTAAACAAAACCTTAATTGGAGCAGGTTTTACGATATGAGATTCCACGTAATAGTATAATAAATAGTACATTGCTTCCATCCACTGTTGTATCTATCTAAAATTCTAGCGCAGCTAGTCACGCCCAATGTTCTCGTTCTTCCCCTCCCGCGAAATTTGTACCTGCCTGAACCCGGGTTACTCCGGGATTACCCCAGAAAATGCTGTATCTATATTATTTCATTCTGAAGAACTTGCAGTCAGTTTTATGTGAACGGATTTCAGATAAATCCTGACCATAAGTTGTATATTTTCTGGAATCGGGATAAGTCTGATACTAAAAACCTCTTGGTCTTGCATTTCGTAAATTTTTACGACATTTAGGCATTAGTCGGAAATATTAAACCTTTGATTATAAGATAATAGGAAAACTATTCTTTCATTAAACCGAACAATCCCCTTAACCGAATACTTCTGCCTACTAGATAGGTATCGCATCTAGAAAGGATTGTATAATAAATTTTTATTTCCTACCCTGCTGAGAGAGCGCTTGTGAGTGCAGCTCCGGGCAAATGTTAGCCTTACCATAAAACTGTATTAAATTCACCTCTGGCCTTTTCAGCACATAATCTAAGCGAGCGAACGTCAACGTCATCCACTCGGAAAAACATACGACCCTCAGTAGTTTTATAATATGACGTAGTTCAATTTCCGACTGCATATTGTCTGTACAACATTATAACTCACTTTATATCAGCCACAGTACTAGATAAAATGTCAACTGCGTTGTATAATCGTCTGGCAGTCGTACGATCCATCTCATTCGACTTATTGATCCGCTGACAACGTGGCAAGGTGACTTATTTTAACCAATTTTAAAGGAACTAGAAACACGCTTCGCACGTAAATTGAAATTGATTATTTATGCATACCTAATTATCGGTGAAGGCGTATGTTAATTCGAAAAATTACAATTCCTTTTTCTTTTCTTTCAGTTGCATCTAGAAAATCGCTAGATATTTTCCGGAGAAGTGACAGCGCTAGGCAGCTGTCTAGCGCCATCTCTTACTCACTCTCGGAATAATACTAAAACATTCCTGCACTAACAGATCATGGTAACCCCCCTGTAATTTGTTAGTACCCTACACTAAGTGATTTTCAGTGTTCCTGCAAAAGTGTGCTTCGTCATGACAGCTGATATTCTTGGGAAGCTTCACCTCCATTCCTTAAGTGCATAATGTCGCGTGCCAGACACTGAACACAGTCAATTTGCAGTAAATCACCTAAGAGGTCAGGAGTGACGTGAATCGAGCTACACGAGCGCTCTAGAATCTCCTAAGGCAGGTAATAACTACCTTGTGTCGGTCGCCTATTACAGGTTTGCCTAGCAACTGAAAAAACACGTGTTCCCATAAACATGAAGAAGTTGGATGTTTAGTACTTACTAAACATCCAACTTATCTTTGCATATACTTATATGAATGAAAACAGCAAAACTTATAAAACTACTTTATATAGGACTCAATGCAACTCAGAAAATTTAAGATAGATCGACCAACAAACTTACTCTCCGCTCGCAATCCCATATAACTGGGCGAGTAAACCGTCCTATCGATTTATTCTTCCTGCGCGCCTAGGACATCGAGCGGCATCGCAGCGCAGTACGCCATATCACAAGGAATTACTACGAGTACCTAGCTTATCTCTTGTTAAAAACACGACCCGATAAGTGAATTACTAGTATAGTAATTCGAGATTAACTTCCACTTCCAAAAAATACTAGTGTAAGGTATTCCTTACACTAGTATTTTTTTGGCATACTAGCTTACTACTATTTTTTTTAGTCAATAGTCTGCAATTGTGCAATTAGTAGTTTGGGTTGCCATTTCTTTACTATGTGTTATCTTATTTTTTATGTATAAAGTATTTTTTATCTTTAGTTATAACATAAGCTTCTTATCTCTTCCTGTTGTTGTTTCGTTATTACTTTATTTATTTGTCTTCTTATTTAAGTACGTTATTGTAATTTAAAATACTGTGTCTACACTGTATCTTAACCGCAGTAATATGTGGAAACGTCGTGGATTGTACATTAGCCTACCTCTATGTAATATTTACTGTAACATATATTGTACAATTGTTTGTTTTCCCTAAATAAATAAATAAATAAATACTGCCAGGATCCCCTCAGCTCCAGGAACGGAAGTGGCCGAGTGCTCATTAGTTGACGTATGACCAGTTCCTTCATCCTCTATATGGAGCAGTATTTATGGGAATTATGGATGGCAGAATGTGAACTATTCAGACTTTGTGATAGGTTAAGTGTTATGTAAGCTATCGATCCTGAAATTGAACTGGAAAACTGCTAATAAATGTAATTTTGCAGCTGTACCTACTCAAATATCAAATACCGAAAGCAAAAATGCAAAAAAAGGACGCCTAAAAACAAACGGGTCAACAACTAAAAAACAGAACGATCCCCGCCCTAATTTAAACAAGAGATAACAAGTCTCCAACAGCAAAATTTCGTCATAATTATTAATGATACTCCTAAAAGTTGGAAACAGTTCAAACGTGCTTACTCGTAAGGCTGTTTTTAAAACGTGTAAACAGAAATTGGTAATAATTTGGCGCCATCTAAGTTCTTGCAGTGCGACCTGACCGGATCGATGGCGACCTCTTTAGCGACCAATGCACCAAGTTAACTGCCCGGGAAAACCGTAGCGTGTGCTTTGTTACATTACAGAAATAAGTTGCCTCGATTTAAAGCGGGTCTATATGGATTGCCGATCTAGTCCTTAAACTAGTTTTAACTGTCCTATGTGAGTGAATTGGAAATTCGTCGTCGTGGAAAATGTTTCCTCAAAGGACTCGACCAAGTTGAAGAGTATCTTGCTATGACATAACTCGAGTGACAGAAATCGGATTAGACACACCCAATCGCACTTTGTTCGGTAAAGTGGAACTGAAGATATAGCGAGAAATTTTGTGAGAGATTTCGGTAATGTTTTCTAAAAAACTTTGTAAATTCTTTCTGATAATACTGACAGATTCAATAAACATAATTTTCTGTCTTTGCTGTAGAAAATTGAAATACCTAATTAAAGCAACAGCGAAGTATGATGATGTCGATAAATTCAAGTGAACTTAAAAGCACATACCTTACTAATGAATGCTAGTATTTTCGAACGAAAACTGTGCCCTAATTGTACCTACAATACGACAAAAGAATCGATATAAACGTTCTGAAATGGTAAGCGACCATCGTCTGAATAAATACGAACAATTTTCCTTCAGCTCGCTTGTATGACATAAAAAACCTTTGAGATATTTCCGAAGAAGACTTTTATCGTTGTAATCCTATACAAAGTCAAGATGGGCAGATGAAGACTTCGCCATTTTACAAAGTAAAGGAAGGATACAAGGGAGCAAAAATAAAAACCGATGTTGGATGTTCCGTTTCTTTTTCTCGTCAGTAAAAGCATTTGCTCTGTGTTGAAAGTTAAGAGGTTTTCCTTTTTGCTGACATTTTCAGAAAACCGGAATTGTTGTCGATATAGTTATAGAAGAGATGAGCGTTGCCGAGAATCGAGTTAAGTGGCGTGCGATTGAAGAGGCCTATGTCCAGCAGTGGACTGTTGTAGGCTGATTATGATGAGTATCTTCCTTACAACACATACGCATTAGTCGTATCCTTTTGACCTTCTAGAAAGATTTGTAAGGCTCCATTACTGTGGAAAATACGGTTACTTCCGCAAACGATATCTTAGCGTTGACAAAAGGTGTCATTTCAGGTAACATGAGCTGCTCTTACAAAACATGTTATCTCTGAGGTCTTACGAAAAAAGGCGTAGAGGGTTTAGTGCGAAAAAATGATATCATCAAAGTCCTTTGCAGAAGATATGAGCTTTTTAGTCACAGTAGACTTATCTTGCAATATAACTTCTTTTTTTCTTTCATATGCAAGCCATAGAATAATATACTAATATTGTGCGGGACAATAGTGATTGTAAACAGACAGTGAATAGTAAATAACAGTGCAGTGCGCAATAACAGGTGTTAATAGTGCTGAACACAGACAATATAGTGCGTAGAATAAGACTGATCTCGTGTAGTTGTTTTGTATAAATTCTTGTGTAAGAAAGTCAATTTATATAAAGATTATTGCTTTAATTTAATATTTTGATAGTTTAGTAGCACATAAGTAATTTCCAATAAGAATTGTTGCCTTATTAGCCTGATTCGTGTAAGATTTCGTAACTCAACTTGTTGTATATAAGAATTTTTATGTTCTAATTTCCGCTTAGAAATATTTTTCTTATATAGGTTAACTTATGTAGATTTAGAAAATATAAACTTTATTATAGGTTACCATAGAAAATTATGATGTAAATCGCATTTAAAGTGTCGCGGCTCTCGTTACGGTAACGTTTCTTTGTACTTAAGCCCACTGTGTCGAAATCTTTGTACTTATCTGCTTCATTCTGATTGGTCGAGCCCTTACCTGCCTCATTCTGATTGGTCAACTCAAGATCGAATCCTTAGCCAAAATTGTATAAAAGACGGGCCATTTTTCACAATCGACACAGTCGACGGGCAGCTATACTAGGAAGAACAACTCAATAAAGAAGAAACTCAAGACTCCAATCAAGCCTCTTTTATTTTCCCACCAATCCAGTGATAGCAAGTGTACCCCGTACATTTAATGGTCCTTCGAGCCGGATTTAGTGGGAAAAATAGTGTTTCAAGAAGCCAGTGCTTGAAGAATCGTCATAGTGTTCAAGAAACAACCTGCGTCTTGAAGAATCGAAAAATAGTGTCATAGTACTTCAAGATCATCGGGAATAGCGTCATAGTGTTTCAAGAACGGCCTGCGTCTTGAAGATTCGAAGAAAAGTGTTATAGTTATTCAAGATCGCCGGCATTGAAGATAGTACTTCAAGACCGTGCTACAGTGAAGATAGTTTAAAGAGTTTCAAGCCCGTCGACTGTCAACTTCGCAGTCAACATGCCCGTCACGCGCTCCGAAGGAAGGGGACGCAAGGCGTCGAATCAACAGAAACCGCCATCGTCAGAGGCTACCCCAGAGACCTCCGCGACCGGTACCAGTACGGAAGCCACATCAGAAACGACACAGACGGGGACGACCGCCACGGAGAGCTCCGAACGAACTCGTACCTCCGCGACAACAGACCCAACCACCGTGACTTCCGCCAATACAGCATCGACGGCCGCAACCGCCTCAGCCGCCAGCGCCACCGCGTCGGCCGCCCCCCCCGCCCCCTCGGACGCCGTCCACGTGCCCGTCGCCTCGCAACCTGCCGGCACCGCCGTCCCGTCTGTCGCACCCTCCGCCGCGACGACGCTAGAAGCAGGAACGAATACGAGACAATTAATGAAGCCGCCCGCCGCCGCCACAGCAAAAGAAGTTCACCAGGAAAAGGAAACTTCGACGATCAAGCGAGCGGTCAAGAACACCGGTGCCTCGAAGCCGACCGGTACACAGCTACCCCGCCCCCCTAGCAAGAAGGGGGGAGAGGGGGGATCAACGCACAGCAGATTGAAGTCACAGAAAATAGCTAAAGCAAAAGAAGATTTACTTCGACTTCAAGTAGAACTCGCCGCAGCCCGCCTCGCCGCGTTGGAGAAGGGAGACTCCGACGACGAGGAAGAAGAAGATGACAATGACAACGACTCAATATACTCCGAAGTCAACGCGAGAGTGGACAACTGGCTGGAAAATCAAGTCGCCCGCCCCGTCCTAGCCATCGCCAACGAGCCTCATCGCCCGCCAACGGAGCCGAGAGTGGTCACCAGCGAGCAACCGAGACAAGAAGAGACTCGTCAGTCACCGGCGGGAGGCCAAGGAGACTTGGCCCTCCTAGCGGAAGCGATCACCAGGGCTGTCAGCTCCGCACAGAGACCCAGGTTTGTCGATTTGCCATTATTTAGTGGGTCACATCAAGAGTGGCTACCTTTTCGCGCCGCGTACTACGAGACCGAAGCGTCGTTCAGTGCCGTCGAGAACACGAACCGGTTACGAAGAAACCTGAAAGGGAAGGCGATAGAAGCAGTTGAGGGACTGCTCATCACCAACGCGCACCCATCCGAGATTATGAAGACATTGGCATCCAGATTCGGGAGGCCAGAATCAATCGCCATGCTCGAGATGGAGACGCTTCGTGGACTGCCGCGCCTCTCCGAGTCACCGAGGGACATTTGTATCTTCGCCACGAAAGTCGCCAACGTCGTAGCCACATTGAAGACATTGGGTTGTTTCAACTACATGTACAACCCGGAACTAGCCAAGACGCTCGTAGACAAGCTGACGCCGACGCTACGCTACCGATATTATGACTTCGCAGCCACACAGCCCAGAGAAGATCCCTGCCTCATCAAGATAGAAAAATTCTTCAAAAGAGAAGCCGAACTGTGCGGACCTTACGCGCTACCCGAACAGGTGGCAGCACCGTCGGCAGCCGCACCACAGAAAAGGACGCAGCGGGTCAACAACGTCACTGAAAAGTCTAGCGCATCGAAGTGTTTCGTGTGTGAAGAAGCGGGTCACACCAACGCGGCCGAGTGTGAAGTCTTCAAGAAACAAGAAGCAAACTCCAGATGGGACACAGCGAAGTCCAAGCGCCTCTGCTTCAAGTGTCTACGCTACAGGAGCAAGACACATAGCTGCCGACCGAAGCCTTGTGGGATCAACGGGTGCAAGTACACACACCACAAGTTACTTCACTATGACAAGAAGACAGAAGAAGCGGAGAAGCCCAAGAGGCCTGAAAAGGAAGAAGCATCAGAAGTCATCAACTCGACGTGGACTGTCAAGAAGCAGTCCTACCTCAAGATCCTGCCTGTCCAAGTAGTGGGACCGAAAGGGGCCATCGACACCTTCGCCCTGATGGACGACGGATCAACAGTAACGCTCGTCGACGACAGCATCGCCACGTCCATCGGCGCTACGGGACCCATAGATCCACTGAAGATAGAAACAATCAACGAGTTGAAAACAGCGGAGAGTGCATCGAGACGGGTCACCATCGGCATAAAGGGGGTCAACGACCGAGAAGAACGAATGCAAGCGAGAACAGTGAAGAACTTACAAGTGTCGTCTCAACGGGTACCGCAAGATTTAGTGGAGGGCTGCCCACATCTGTCAGACATCAAGGGACAACTCACCTACTCGAACGCGAAGCCACAGGTACTCATCGGGCAAGATAATTGGCATCTTCTGCTGACTGAAGAAACCAGAAGAGGAGACAAGAACCACCCGGTGGCATCTCTCACGCCGCTAGGTTGGGTTCTTCATGGAAGCCAGACCAGATCCTTCGGACAGAAGATAGACTTCGTCTCCCACATGAAGGAAACAGAAGATGACCTCGAGAACCTGGTGAAGAAGTACTTCGAGATGGACGCCCTCTACCTCAATCCCAAGAGACCGAAGACAGACCCAGAGGAGAAAGCTCTTCGTATCCTAGAAGAGAAGACAGAGAAGATCGAAGAGACAAGATATCAGACCGGCCTCCTCTGGAAGAAAGAAGACGTCAAGTTCCCAGATAACTACGAAAACTCGCTGAAGAGACTCTTCAACATAGAAAAGAAGATTGATCGCGACCCAGCCTTGAAGAAGAAGTACGTCGAACAAATGGACGCCCTTATAGAGAAGGGGTACGCCGAGCCTGCACCGCCTCAGAAGACTCCAAACAAGACGTGGTACCTGCCTCACTTCGCGGTCATCAACCCCATGAAGCCGGCCAAACTCCGTGTGGTGCATGACGCCGCCGCCAAGACCCGAGGGGTGGCACTCAACGACGTGCTCCTCAAAGGTCCGGATCTGCTCCAGTCGCTGCCGGGCGTCGTCATGCGCTTCCGGCAACATCTCATCGGGGTGACAGCGGACATCAAGGAGATGTTCATGCAGGTCAAGCTACGCACCGAGGACAGAGACGCGCTACGGTACCTATGGCGCGGGGATCGACGCGACAATCAACCACCAGAAGAATATAGAATGACTTCATTGATCTTCGGGGCATCGAGTTCGCCATCGACGGCGATATATGTAAAGAACCTGAATGCCAAGCAGCATGAGAAGACTCACCCAGAAGCAGCAGCCGCCATCGTCGACAAGCACTACGTCGACGATTATCTCGATAGTTTTAGAAGCCTAGAAGAGGCTATAAAGATAACAAGCGATGTGCGTGAAGTACACAAGAAGGCCAGCTTCGAACTCAAGCAGTGGAAGTCAAACTCAACGTCACTCCTAGAGGCACTGGGAGAAGAGAACCACATAGAAGACCTAGAGTTGTACAAGTCGGAAGAGCAAACGGAAAGAGTATTGGGCGTCGTCTGGAAACTCAACACGGACGAGCTGACGTTCAACCTCAACTTAGCAAGAATCCCGTCGACACTTATAGAAGGAAAACAGCCTACGAAGAGAGAAGCCTTAAGAATCGTCATGTCACTCTTTGACCCTTTAGGTTTCGCCTCACCAGTCACGATCAGGGCGAAACAACTACTCCAAGAAGTATGGCGTCGAGGAACAGCATGGGACGACCGCATCGACGAAGACCTGGCGGAGCAGTGGGAGTCGTGGATGGGACACCTGAAAAGTCTCCACGACATAGCAATTCCGCGGCAGTACCTGCATTACAGCGACGCCGCCTCCCTTGAGCTACATGTCTTCAGCGACGCCAGCGAGTCGGCCTACGCCACAGTCCTCTTCTGGAGAGCAGTGACACCAGACGGCGAAATCGGCACCTCTCTCATCATGGCCAAGGCGAAGGTAGCACCGTTGAAGTTGACCTCCATCCCAAGATTGGAGTTACAAGCAGCAGTCATGGGAACCAGACTCGCCGACGCGATCATCGAGGAGCACGAGAGAAAACCCGATAGAAGAGTATTCTGGACTGACAGCAAGACAGTACTCACCTGGATCAGAACTGGATCACGCTCCTACAAACCGTACGTGGCTCACCGACTCGCAGCAATAGAGGAAAGCTCCAAGGTCAACGATTGGCGCTGGGTTCCAACCAAATTGAACGTGGCCGACGACGCAACGAGAGACGTACCAACCGCCTTCGGCAAACAGCATCGGTGGTACAAGGGGCCGGACTTCCTCTACTTACATGAGGACTCCTGGCCAACAGAACCTGAGAAAATAGGACCCGAAGAACCATCGGATGAAGAAAAGACACACCACATGACCGGCGGGAGAAGCACGAGACTGGCAGAAGGCCTACCTGACCCGAAGAAGTTCTCCAACTGGGACCGCCTCCGATACTCGACAGCCCGAGTTCTGCAGTTCATCGACCTCTGCCGAGCTCTGAAACAGAAGGTCAACTACCGGAGAACGAGAAAGAATAAAGAAGCGGACCCGACTTGGAAAAGGATCAAACCTGCAGCCGCGAAGAAGCAGACGCCTACACCAACAACGAGATCGACGGTCAACTACCTCCCGGTCACCGCCGAGCTACTCAAAAGGGCCGAGGAACTACTAATGCGGTCCTCACAGGAAGAAGCCTTCATCGAAGAGATACAGCTCTTGAACAGCGGGAAACCGGTCAACAAAGAGAGCCGCCTTCATCAGCTCAGCATCGAGTCCAGGAACGGCACTCTCTACCTCAGAAGTCGCATCCAAGCAGCCAAAGACGTCGAAGAGAAGGTCAAGCATCCACTGGTAGTTAACGGAGATCATCCCACCGTGAAGCTGTGGATACAAAGCGTGCACCGGCAGCTCCATCACACAGGCGTAGAGGCAACCGTCAACGAGTGTCGCCAGCAGTACTGGGTACTGCGATTGCGCCCCACTACGCGCGCAATCATTCGACGATGCCTGTTCTGCAGAATGAAGACGCAGACGCCGCCACACCCTAGAACCGGGGACCTGCCAGCGTGTCGCTTAGCTCATCATAAGCGACCATTCTCCTTCACCGGTGTCGACTACTTCGGGCCTCTCTCCGTGACCATCGGGCGCACCCGACAAAAGAGATATGTAGCCATATTCACATGTCTCACGACGCGAGCTATTCATCTAGAAGTCGCCAGCTCGCTCAGCGCCGACTCAGCCGTCATGGCGGTCAGGCGCATGATCGCGCGACGTGGCTGCCCGACCGAGATCTGGTCGGACAACGGCACCAACCTGAAGGCTGCCGACAAGGAACTTCGACAAGCCATCGACGCGGCAACCGCCGAAGAAGCTGCCAAGAGGACCATCGCCTGGCGCTACATCCCGCCTGGCGCTCCGTTCATGGGCGGAGCCTGGGAGCGCATGGTACGCTCTGTCAAAACCGCACTCACTGCAACCCTACATGAGCGCCACCCGACCGAAGAGGTGCTCAGCACTCTACTCGCTGAGGTAGAGTACACCGTCAACAGCCGCCCGCTGACCCACGTGTCTGTCAGCACTGAGGATCCAGAGGCCCTGACTCCTAACCACTTCCTGTTGGGAGGCCCAGGACGCGTGCCACAGCCAGGCACATTCACCGAGCAAGACGCCATCTCCAGATCCAGCTGGCGAGCCGCGCAGAGACTCGCTGACGTCTTCTGGCTCCGCTGGGTGAAGGAGTACCTTCCCGAGCTCCAACACCGGCGGGAGCCCCACGGACGAGGTCGCCCAGTGGAGGTGAACGACCTCGTACAGATCGTCGACCCCAACCTGCCCCGCAACGTGTGGATCCGAGGGCGAGTCGCCGCGACGTATCCCGGCCCCGATGGCATCGTGCGGACGGTGGACGTCCGAACCAAGGGTGGTGTCCTGCGCCGGCCTGTGAGGAAGCTGGTGATCCTGCCCCTGCATGCAGACGACGTGCCCGCACCGGAACGAGATGCGACGCGGTCGCACGGCGGGAGTGATGTGCGGGACAATAGTGATTGTAAACAGACAGTGAATAGTAAATAACAGTGCAGTGCGCAATAACAGGTGTTAATAGTGCTGAACACAGACAATATAGTGCGTAGAATAAGACTGATCTCGTGTAGTTGTTTTGTATAAATTCTTGTGTAAGAAAGTCAATTTATATAAAGATTATTGCTTTAATTTAATATTTTGATAGTTTAGTAGCACATAAGTAATTTCCAATAAGAATTGTTGCCTTATTAGCCTGATTCGTGTAAGATTTCGTAACTCAACTTGTTGTATATAAGAATTTTTATGTTCTAATTTCCGCTTAGAAATATTTTTCTTATATAGGTTAACTTATGTAGATTTAGAAAATATAAACTTTATTATAGGTTACCATAGAAAATTATGATGTAAATCGCATTTAAAGTGTCGCGGCTCTCGTTACGGTAACGTTTCTTTGTACTTAAGCCCACTGTGTCGAAATCTTTGTACTTATCTGCTTCATTCTGATTGGTCGAGCCCTTACCTGCCTCATTCTGATTGGTCAACTCAAGATCGAATCCTTAGCCAAAATTGTATAAAAGACGGGCCATTTTTCACAATCGACACAGTCGACGGGCAGCTATACTAGGAAGAACAACTCAATAAAGAAGAAACTCAAGACTCCAATCAAGCCTCTTTTATTTTCCCACCAATCCAGTGATAGCAAGTGTACCCCGTACAAATATTATGTAAATTAACTTCCATTCAGGGCTTTACAAGTTTAGAGAGCCGTGATATCAGCTTTTTAATACTCTTAGAAAGTCTTGCGTCTTCGTTAATGTTGGCACATCACGAACACCACCTTTGAAATAGTAATGATTAGAAACTTGCTTTACGTACGAAGGTACCTATGTATTCTAGGTACAGTCCTTGAAGATATCGAGCGAGCAGTAAATGTTAGTTACTGAGACCTTAACGCAGTAAGAAGAAAGGAGAAAATATTAGATAAACCGAGTAATAAAAGTGCTTTTACGACGCAAGTTGGGCGTATCCCTCATTGACATGCTAACTGTATAGATACACATTTGGCTATAAGTAAAAATAAGGTATTGTTTGTTGTGTGGAACAACGCCCGCCCTATTTACGGTATAAGTAATTAGAATAAAGTAGCTTTAATTAAAAATGGACAGGTGTCGACGTTAATGTGCAATGCATTACTTTATCCTCATCCATTATGGCTGTCGGAATAGGAGCTAGTTATAACACTAAGTAACATCAATTAAAAATTGAGTAAGAAATAATCGAGTATGCAGAATCTAAAAGTTTTTCCATTCAATTAAAAAAGCTCAGCTCACGTAAATTTTGTTGCTAAACGTACGATAGCTATCAGCTTTTCTAGATCCCTATCTATCATAGCGAAGTAATGCCTGCTGTGTGCGCCCCATTACGAACCTATTTCCCTAGCTGTGGCCTCCGTATATTTTGCAAAATATTCTTTGTCGTCGGGGAACTTATCATGGCCAGGCAGCCGCACGCAACATCTACCCCTTTATAATTCTACGTGACTGCAAAATTTATAAGTTCCGATACATACGTCGGGGGCCTTACGTAACAAATACAAGCTGTTACTACGCCCGTAACAGCTTCAGTGCTTTCCTACCCTTGAAAAAATAATAAACCTATAAGCCTGAAACGTCTGTTGCTAACCGTCCCCCAGACATCCCACCAAATATTCGTATTAATTAACTTCAAATTACGAAAATCCCTTATGAAATATTTAACAACTTAAGCTGCGTGACCTTCAGTATTAAAAGTTCTTCGGTCGAAGAAAATTCTCGCCGTAAGAGATTTCACCCGAAAGTGGCGGTCATTATGATGCCAGTAACAATGTTCGACGGGCCTGGAACCGAGATAAATATTCACGCCTCGCTGGGGATTCTGAAGTCGACATCGCTCCGGATACTCCTCAGGCAATGTACGAAAAAATAATAAGCAGCGAATATTTCGGCGAGTAACGCAATTTACTGAACAATGCCAAGCTTTCCTTCTCTTCTTTTTTGCCGTAGTGATCATATTGAATACGGAATTAAGGAGCCAATATTGAGAAGTTAAATAATGCAAATTACCAAACTGCTTTTGTGAATTTTTGATGTCACTTTCACAATTTTTTTAGCCTTTCCAACAGACCATCTTTGAATCAATCCAAATCAAAGAAGAAACTTAGGGACTTGAATACAGCTTCAGTTTTCTATTAATAATATTTTCTATTAATTGAATGAAAGTTGTCAGGAATCCTAGTAGTTCTACCTACAGACACAAATCCATTGTACGCTATTCAATGACAGAGTATTTAACACCAACAGATGATTTAATTTAATTAACGGCACAATCTGTCTGTTGTTTCGTCGAGCACTAACGACGTAGCCGCCGACAGCGGTGTAATTAAAGCGCTTCAAAAGGCGCGCGACGTTTCTCTGCTAATGTTCAGATACTCCTGAATAATATCCTCATTAGACCAAGGAGTTACACAACGTCTGTGATCGCCACCCACGACAGCACAAGAGTTATGAGGACACGCTCTCATTCCCGACATCCTGCGGGAAGTGCGGCTACTTGCGTCAGCATCGAGGAGGACCTTAGCCTCACTCTGTAGTTAGCCTGTTGTAGACGATCTCTCAGACGATTGCAAGTGTGATATATGACATTCGTCGTAAATAGTCAGCGAACTGATTCGCCATCATACACTTAAGGGCCGAGGATACTAACGATCTGATCTCATGAATGGAAATTCTCCAAGCCCGTGCAATTCACACTGCCTCCAACGCGTTTGCACCTAATAAATTTACCCTGGAGATCTCTGGGAATTGAATCGAGTTATCTCAAAAAGGGTTTCCGTTTTGACGTGCCCCATATTCGCAAGGCTGTTTTCTAATTTCACAGCCGACTGCCTATTACGGGCGCTAAAAGATACGAGTGGAGTTCTGTGTAATATGTGGGGCAAGAGAAGTTTTCCGAATAAAGAGAAACTTGTGCTAACTGGAATGGAGTACAATGGATTACATAAAGTTAGTAGAAGTAGCCGCCGGCACGAAAATATATTTTCAGGCCATAAAACGATGCGCGGATTAATCTTTTCAATAGGCGAGTACGTCCGCTGATGATGTTAAAAAATGAGACGCACGGACTATTCAGGTGTACTCATTCATAAGCCATAATGCGAATGGCACAATGTTGGGACGGGTGTGGAAGGCCAACTATTCATGTGTTAGTGTTAGCCGGCAATCCCTACTGGTTGGTGTGTCCATCAATTCATTCACATGAGGAAGTAGCCTTACTTTACAATTTGCAAATCTCGTAGTGGGTACTAGGCGTTGAATGAATGATTTATTCTAATCTGTCACGGTAGAAGCAGGTCTCGCTCTAGCAATTGATTATAGGCCGATCACACAGTGCCGGTTTTGTGGCATTACATTTCTGAAAAATAATGGTAACGTTATGGGAGTACAAACCAACAAAAGAAAATGATTGGATGGTTACGGTACTATATTCGGAGCAGTACAAAATTCGGCCTGTATTTTTCCGCTATAAAAGCTAGCGTACGTGGGTATCCAGTGGAGTATTTCGCCTACGGATGTGTTGGTAACCTTGGATGAAGATGAGCTCGTCTTGGAGCGCGTGCTGTGTCCTTTGACACAAATGCGGATGCGTTCAATTGGCGAGGCGGCCGTTATCGAACCGCGTTAAACACCACGCAAGGCTGCAGTACCGCACTTTTGCGATGTTTCATCAAATTGGTGGGATACAAGAACAAAGAAGAAAGGTCTTTAAATACAAAGATTAATTAAAATCTACACATTTAAATAAACAAATCAATTGCCGTATTCATGAAGGATCATCACTTGCGAACGACTCGACTGTTTTTTTTTGTTGTTAGGGCAAGGTTTGTATGATTTTTTTTTACTTCGGCCAGGGCGGGTCGCTAGTCTTAGTAAAAAAAAGATATTTTCAAAACTAAGTCTAGCATATGTAAAGAAAAGTAAATTCCACTTAGTTACAAAGCGGAACATGCATGATACCAAAATCGATACAAGTTTGTTCTTCAAATAACCTTCAGAATGGCATATTGGTTCCTTTCAATCAGCCAACCAAGTACATAGAAACATGTTACCGGTTCAAAATAATCTCATAATTATACTTCTTATTGCCATTTATGTTCTACTATCCTTCTTATCTTGCATGAGGAGTGGGCCGTCTCCCAAATTTAAGTTCGTGCATTTCAGGAGAATTTGACTCAATTACTACATTCAACTCGCCCAAAAATGCCAACCAACCAACCAAGCGCCCTTATGAGAAAGTGAGTTGCGCATATTATTCAAAAAAGATTATTACAAAAAAAAAATACTTTATTACTTTGAAGGATTCATAAGCTTGACGCAATTTATTTATGCCCAAAATGTCAGAATTAGTGTTTAAAAAAATGAAACTTTTCAGGTTCAAAAGTTTCAAACCAATTTTTTTTTAATGTTCTGACAAGCAATTTTGCAAAAAAATTGCGAGGCAAATCGATTTAATGTCTAATTTTTAGTTTTTAACACCAAATAGTGAAATAATCAGTTTTCTCCGTTTGTATGGAAGAATAATCGGCTTGCGTAGTACAATATTCATGTGAATAATCTGATGATATGATCTAGAATTATTTTGGAAGAAAATTGTTTTTTTGTTTATCATAGATTTTATATCCCTTAAATCTTTCCAAAAAATATTCTGGGCAAAATTGTGGCATTCAGGAACTAGGATTACAGGACAAAATGTTTTTATTTTTTATTTTTAATATCAATTTTGTGCTCATCTTTTATGTTTTTTTCTTTCATTTTATATTTTTTTCCACTGGCGTCAAATTCATGCAAAGATAAGATTATGTATGTATAAGACAAGGGTTTCTTTCAGTGTAGGAGGGAATTAAATGCAACCTCTTACATAAGGTTGCCACACCCATCAAGATGAAGCTCTGCTATTTACACATTCATCTAGGAAATATATTTGCTCTGCCAATGACATTTTTTAACTTACAATTAAATGTTTAGATTAGATTTTTGAACTAGTTTTAATGGGATTTCACAGCCTAAGCGGTCAGGGCTGAAGGTTCTGCCCTTGTTATTTTAACATTTGGAAGATCTTTAGTGTTGCTCATTTGTGCTTCTGATTTTTGATAACATACTACCTCTTACTTTTGTTGATTAATAATTAAAAAAAAAATCTTCTAATTAGAATTCTTTTTGGAAATACGGATGGATACATTCAAAATATTTATAGTAACGTATCAGGATGTGACACAGGCGTGTGAGTATTGCTTTACTATTGAAGTTATATTATTTTATAGAATGTAACTAAGCATGGCAAACATTCATTAATGTCAATCACTTGGTATGAGGAAAATAAGAGACCTCTAACGTGAAAGTCTAAATTTCTGTATTACATATAGGGATCTGATAAGTTGAATACAAAATCTAAGATAACTGAGTTTGATTGTTTGTTGGAGATTCTGTTGGCCAGATTCTGTTGGTTGGTTTCTGTTGGTCTTAACTGCTTTATGTCATTTTAGCTGTTTCCCAGTTTTATTTGAATAAAAAAGGCATTTTAGATGTTAGTGTAGGTGATGGAAATAGTGTGGCTATTTCTGTTGATGGTAAGCGCTGATGATGTTAGCTATAGTGAAGGCTTGTTTTAACGAGCATTCACTAGGTCGTCTCCTTGAAACCCGTTAATCAATTACTTAAAGAGTTGTAATGAAAGAGCTTTTTTCAGCTGGTTCCATTTTGCATGAGGGTATGTCTCCAGCAAATTTCAGTAAATCAATTATTAACTCCTAATACAGCATTTTGATTTATATATATTCATGCCGTGTATTTTCTTATGACATTATTTTATAGCGACTAAGTATCAAAGGAATCCTGTGAAAATCATGTCATGTGGCAAATATAAAATCATTGAGATTTTGTATAATCTTGATAGTTATGAAGAAGACCTTTGACCAGGAAGAAAAATATGTAACGGGAGAAAAAGAAAGTATATTCTTGAAGTAATTTCATAAAATGAGTATAATGGATACCAATTGGATACCATGACATATAAAATCATGTATCCAATCCATCGATCGCACCCCCATGGGTGAAACCATTTTCATAATGCTGTTAGCGTCTCAATCAACCTGAATCTTAATTTTAATAAAGTCCCTGGATTACAGCTAATGATGCCGAAGATACAACTGCCCCAACACAAATTGCACTGAGTTTTTTATAATAATCAGTAGTTAATAATTATATGTACTTAAGTATAAAAATTACAAAATGGTTACGTGTGAAAAATACTACCTATTTGAAATTAGCAAAATATCCGGTTAACAGTTTTGTCATTTGCCGGCATTTGTTATTCTTATGCATAATTAACTTAGGAGTTAATCATGAATTAAAAATGTACTAAATATGCAGGCTATTATTGAAATAAGTATGACAAAAGAACCGTGCGTTAGATAAACGCGTTAAGAATAACTTTTAATTCAAAATTTCGTTGAAAACATCGAAATACAAATCAAAAAAGAAACCAACGGCAGGGGCGTGGTCTTCTTCAGTTATTTGTTCTTTTTAAAACGAGTATACCGTTATAATTTTCCGTAAATTACATTCCCTACTACGTCGAATGTAAGTAAAGTTCAATTAAACCCGAAATAGGCGGTGTTATCCAAAGAAAATAATTAATACTCACGTCCAGGGACTCCTTTGACGCCATCTTTCACACACAAACAAATTAGTTTGACGTTTCTCCAAAAATCGATAACAAGGCTCGTTGCTCCGTTCGGATACTCCCCTTGGAAAATTACAACTGGAAAGAAACTTACACTAGCTCATTGCATTACCATTTCAATATTAGTTAATAATTCGATAAATAAGGGTCAAAAGATGAAAGCATTGTACTCCCTGTGGGCATTTGGGAATCAAACCGCATATTCATTCATTAACATCACATAAAACACCTCGAAAAATTTATAAATTCATATTTGAGAGCTCCTAAATGACGAGATTTGGTAAACCCGGTGTTACTCAGGTGCTTCAGTGAGGTCAGAGCGCTTGTTCTCAATCTCAATAAATTACTTCTAGAACATCGATTCATCAGGCATACTTATGACTTTATGATACATAAACGGCTAATTTAAATTCGATTTAATTCGCTTTTAGTTTACTTACTAGCAAAGTCACACAGACTTGTAATTTTTTGATGAAGCTACCGTACCTAATTAAGTAAATACAATATTATTTTTACATGCGATGAAAAGCTGCCTATGCCTTAATATAAAATAGGTCAGCATGAAGGAGGGCTCGATTTTACGCTATCCTATCATTGGATTTTGTAAAAAAATACAGAACAATTCTATTCTTTTCATTCAATGTGGGACAAAAATTTTGTCCCACATTGCGTCCGGTGTCCGGTCATACACGGTGGAAGGGACACCGACGCTAAACCGGTTACCACGTACCTATTCAGTGCATCATTCTGCACCCCCACCCCACATTGAATTTTTTGTCGGTTATTAAAAAAAACAGCTGTTTCCTACAAAACTGCAATACCTACCAGGTCAAAATGTATGTAGGTACGTGCCTTTCGGTGCCCTTTCACCTTGTATAGTGTGGGGTTTAAATTTAAAAAAAAAAAACGAAATAATCTTCAAGCAACAAGCATTAGCATCAACCGATAGCTGTATTGCAGAACAGAGGCTAAAACCGGGTTATTATGTCAGGTGATCTATTTCTATTCATAAAAAGTAATCAACGTCAATAATTATTTAAATTTAAAAAACCGAAAATGGTCGTGAATATAATATTACTGTAGTGGCAAAATTCACCTCTTACTCAGCAGTGACGTTGACGGGGGTTCTATGTGTCGCCAGTTAAACAAATTTATTGTTGAAAGTTGTACTTTTGTAGGGTCTAATGATAAGACAAAATTAAAAATTTCAGAAAACTTTTAGTAGTTCCTTTGCAAATTAGCTTGAAAATCCTTAACTACAACCAGCATATTTTATTTTATAGTCCCCTAAACAGTTTTAGGACATTTTAAGTTAATTTACTTGGTATTCTGTAAAAAGGTAGGGCCAACCCACCCGTTATTACTATCAACACTGAAATGAAACGTCAGTAACGTCACACTACATAACAAATAAGTGCAAGTTGTACCAAATTGTAAGCGGTAAAAAATTATGTATTCGTGTCATAAAATAATAAAAATAGCCTAAACTAGAACTTTGATATCGAGGTAGTTAAATAATATTGCTAAGTTTTATCAGAAAATTACAAACCGGCATTTTCGAAACTAAAATTACGTAGACAGGCGTCTCCTAATCATTGTTGTATGTGTTTGTAGCTGTTGTGTTCAGTTTATATTTTGCCGATTTTCAACAGCAAACGTGTAACTGAGGGCTTTTCCATTAATATATGAAGTCTGCTTTTAGTTTTTAAGACAAACTTGTGTACTTCATGCCGATTATTGTATAATGCGATAAAACGAGTTTAAATGTTTTTATTTTATTTAATAGGTCTCATTATGAGGATCAGAAGATTATCGGCTGTGTTTTGGTCAACATGCATAATTGCGTTTATATTTATATTGTACGTGGTGACGGATTTGAGTTTCAAGTTGCCAAGTATAAAACCAGCAGTACAGGATCTTGATGTAAGTTTAAAAATAAAAAATATTCTGCAATGTTACATATCAATCATCGAACTTTTAAGCTAATTATAAGTTTTGCTGTGTGCATACTACCTTATTTTGCTATATACATACTACTTTATTTTATAACATTGGTCTATCTTTCATTACAAATAGGTTGAATTAAGAACCTCGGTAAGTTTCTTTATGTTTCATTCAATATTTTAAAATTTTAGGGACTGCATACTACTGGACCAATCCCCTTTTTAAATACTCTGCTGATCAATCAGATGTTAGTCTTTCCAATTATTCTTTTAATTTAACAATGGATGTGAATGTGATTGCTTTTGTCTTCAATCTCGCCTGATGGAATTTAAAATGAGTTGTGTTAAATATTTAGTCAAGTGTAAATACATAATATCAGTTAATATGACCTTCCTTCTTTCAATCAAATTAATTTTATAGACTATTTCAAGATATTTAATAGTAAAATTGGATTAATCCTCTTACGAAGGATATAATAGCCTTTATTCTGATTTTTCGAATGTATTGTTTACTGCGTCATTGCTTTGCCTCGCTACAGCTGAGCATGAGCTCCTGGGTTTGATTCCTAGGTCGGACGAAGTGTTATTGGGTTTTTTTCCATCAGGAATTCCTCAGTAGCAGCCCGGTTGATGGCAATAGGCTTGTCCCCTATTATATGGCACTTTAACATAACCGCCGAAATGTGGGTGTACTAATGGGTACACCTGTGCCTAACCCTTTCGGGTTTACAGTTGTGATGTTCTGTTACGTGTTTTCTGTGCACAACATGTATTTAGGTATAATAGTCGACATACCAAGTTGATAAGAAAGTTGATTAGTTCATGTGCGAATATGTTGTCTGGGTTGTTCAGCAAGTGTTATCAAACCAATTACAATCTTCTATATACATATATAAAGTAAGAGACTGACTGGTTGACTGATTCACTGACTGATCGATCAACACACAGCTGAAACCGCTGGGTCTAGAAGCATGAAATTTTGCACAAACATGCCTTAAACTATGTAAGTGGGCACTAAGAAGGGATTTTTGGAAATTCAACCCCTAAGGGGTTAAAATAGGGGATGAAAGTTTGTATTAAACTTCGTCCATGCGACCGAAGTCGCGGGCAACAGCTAGAGTACCAATAAGACATTCCGAAATTTACTTCTTATTTTGAGTTCAGTTAACTTATTTCATTTACATAACTTAAATAATTCCTACCATATTATTTAAAAAATATCTCACCTGTCTAGTTGAGTGTCTAAAATTTCAGACAGATAAAATTTAAGTACGCTAATATAAAATATTTTCTATACAAATGCTGACAAGTTGCCTTATAACTATAAAAATGGCCTATAATATAGTATAAAATTATTAAAAAAAATGGAAAAACCGGACTGAAAAAACTGAAAAGCAGAAAGCAAGCACATTTGAAAATATACAAAAGTTGGAAGCAGGTGCGGCCATTCCATTTTCATAATTTTATATTCAAATGGCCAATGAAATTTTTTGTTGAAACGTGAAATATTTCGCAGACAATTAATTTTTTTTTATTATTTCCCTTTTTTGTACGATTTGTCACTTCAAATTACTTTTAAGCATATAAGTTGTATACATGCAGGTCAATCACCTAACCCTCCTTTTGGGCTTCGCCGCAGTCGTGTAAAAATTACCCAAACAGTTTCTAGGTATAAAATCTATAACACTTTCACTTTCAGACAAAATGGTCATCATTTGAATCAAAACTGCGTCACATAGAAAATGAGTTGAACCAACATCATGCCGTGGTTGGCGAGATAAAATCTGCTGTAGATCAGATTGTTGAGCAGTCACAGGAGTACCATCCTCCTCAGAAGAGGCCTAAAGAGGTGGAGTACAAGGAACCTGCCAAGGCTATGGACTACAAAGCCATTGGAGATGAGCCGCCGAAGATGCGCGTTCCATTCAATGAGTCGTCATGTCCTATACAGAAAAAAACAATACCGAAGACGGATATACAGGTACTGTGTCTAATACAATCTTTATAAAACAGCTGATCAAACAATGCTTTAAAATTTTCAGATATTTTTTAAATAATAATATGTATAATTTATTCAATATTTATATTATTATTCGTATTGAATCGTGTGAATTATTTCCAATAACCATTTCTTTATTTGTTTCTTTAGACTCTAAGGAAACGAATAAAGAAATGGTTCCCAACCTTTCTTGGACCAGGGACCACTTTGATGTCTTTATTGTTAGCAGGGACTGTAAGATCCTATCTAAAGATGGACACCGACAGGATTATAGGGGGTGAATTTTTGGCTCGCACAATGCTAAAATGTAAAAATGAAATCCTTTAGAATTAAGATAGTGAAGGATACAAGAGCGATCGAAGTGAGCTCGAAAACTTTAGTAATCATTCATACTAAAACAGGAATAAGTTGATCGATTTTTTCAGATATGCTTATGAATAATCTTGCAAGAGCGAGCGAAGCAACCTCGAAAATTTTACCACCCGGCCTCTCATAGGTTTTCAATTAATAAGATTGACCTTGCATCTTCTGTGCAAAATAAAAATAGTATGAATAAAAATGTTAACCTTTCGCGGACCATATTGTAAGTTCTTGCGGACCACCGGTGGTCCGCGGACCATAGGTTGAGAACAAATGCTGTAATGTATATTGTTATCAGTTCCAACAAAGCAGTTCTTTGGTAATGTTACATAAACTATAATATCATTATCTATTACTTCATCCATATCTTTACTGATAATCAGAATAGTGTAAACAAATATAAACACTAGTGATTGTGATTATGTTTCCATATAACAAGGTTATTAGAGCCTTCTAAGGGCTCATTCCCATGACGACGATTCGTTTTTTTTTGACGAAGCGACTTTTTTCACGATTCGTCAATTTTTGACGGCGGCAATGCTTTTTAAATGCCCGTGTTCACACGCATCACGAATCGTGAAAAATGACGGACACGTCTTAAATCACGTATCGTCTTTTAAAAATCATGTTCGTCAAAAAACACGCATCGTGAATTTTTTGTGACTTATTCACATCCATCGTGTTCGGTAGTTTATCCAAGACTGAACTCTGAATCACGAAACGAATGTTAACAATCAATTCGGATATTTTGACGCATCATGATAAAACTCGATTGCGTATGCAATGTGAACGTCTATCCGTCATAACGTATCGTGTTTTTTTGACGAATCGTCAATGACGGAACCCGTGTGTATGAGCCTTAAGAGTTAAAAATGTTCAGCAGTTGATTTATCTATGAATAGCTTATTATATCATGATTCTAGATGATGAAGATAAAAATCATAAAAACCAGGAAAGCCGCTGGGCGTAGAGCAACCCGTATTTCCATTGGTCCTACTGCCATGAGGCGTAACGCCAGCATGGGTTGCCGAAAATCCCGTCTCCGTATTTTCATTCTAGGACATGGCGGATTCCTCATTCTGATTTTCTTTTACTATTTACAAGTCTTGAGAAGTCAGGTTTTATTAGCTTGTTCTGACCTACTGCTTGGCAAATGCCTGCCCCAATACCCTCCATGTGCTCTTTTCCCGTGTCTCCTCGAACCAGCCCTCGCGGTACGCGCCCAGATCGTCTCGCCACCTCTCTAACTTAGTCTCGTTGGCATATAATAAATAATAATTATGTTACAGATGCTGTCGATGTATGATCGAATCATGTTTGACGATGAGGACGGCGGAGTGTGGAAGCAAGGTTGGGAAATAGATTACCAAGAAGATCAATGGAGTCAAAAGAATAAGCTGAAAGTTTTCATTGTCCCTCATTCACACAATGATCCAGGTACCATTTTATTGAAGTGATTTTCAGTTTATTTTTTCTTTCAGGTCTTGGAATAATCTTGCTAGTTGTTTTTTATTATCGGAAAGGTGTGATACGCTAATATGCGACAAATATAGTATGGAAATGTACAGGATAGGTTATACATATATTAATAACAATAAATTCCTCATTTGTGCTAAATATGCAAAATAATAGATATTGAATTCGAAATAAAATAGAATTAATAGAAAATCGTCGTTCATAATGCGCGTATTTCAACTCGCCGCCACTGTTGCTTGGTCTTATTGGCTGTATTTTAAATCTAACGGGATTCCCCTGGCGGGATAGGGCGATAAATACACCGTGTTTTGGGACGATCAACCATTTCCGCAGGATTATATTATCCTATAATTGGCCAGGGAAAATAGATTGCAATATGTTGTTTTGTGAGTAGTGGCAGCTAGGCGTTACGTGTTGTCTGAAGCTTGAGACTGCAAAGATATCCGATCTTAGAAAATATACAGTGGACTACTTAGTTTAAAGTCCATGTTTCAACACCGGATTGTAAGCTGAAGGAGTACAGAGTTCATAGCACGAGCGCGCGGTGTAATAATAATACCAGCCTGTAACTGTCCCACTGCTGGGCAAAGGCCTCTTTTCATACAGAGAAGGAATGAGCATTTGATCACCACGCTTGCTCAAGACGGGTTGGCGATTTTAGACTTATATTAATTATAAGTCCAGGTTTCCTCACGATGTTTTCCTTCACCGATGTCTGTGATGTCCAAGGTCAACTTATAAAAGTACATATGAATTGAAAAAGTCACATTGGTGCTTGCCCGGATTTGAACCCACAACCTCATGCATGAGAGCTCGCCTCTTAACGTCTGGGCCTAAAAATGCTCGTTTCAATTACAATATTTTATTTTAAGTATGTAGTCATATCTTTGGATGATACTGTTTTGTAAACAATTTAATTAAAATGCTATAGGATAGTTAGTTGTATTTTCGATTCAAAAACCGATGTATTTTCGTTACATTTAAACCGCGCTCTCGGGCTAGGACCTCGGGTCTGGAGGTCTACTTTCTAAGCACGTAACCCGTAGTTTCGGCCGAAGATACGGCGTTTCCTACTCCGTATCTCTTACGGACATACGATTAGTTAGGGACCCGAACTAAAAACGAATGACAACACGATTGGACAGTCTGTTGTCCCTACTCCCGATGTATTTTCAAAACTCATGAATCCGAAAATAATAGGGCGTAGGGTTCATTTCGAAGTTTCGATCTACTTTCAGACGGGCCCGTATCTTCGTTGAAGGACTTATAGAGTAGACCCCCTGATACGTATTGTCCGCATCGTTAGCTACCACAACCACTAGTAGTATCAATGAAACTTAATACGTTAAAGTAGAAAATATTCTCGCGGCGTTACGTGAAAACATAATAGCCAGAACACTCGATAAAAATTGGCCAATACGTAGATGTCAAGTATCGTAAAACTAAAATTAATTTCTGAGTGACAAGTATGACTGCAGTAATGAAATTTCTTCATGCAAAACTGAACGTTGTTTTTAATCAAATTAAGGTTTTAATCCCAAAGTGTTATCGCTAAACTATTTGAAGTGGCTCATGTTATACAGGGATGTCATAGGAAGGCCAAAGAAAAGATGGATGGATTGTATGAGGAATGATATGAAAGAGAAAGGAGTAAATGATGCCGTGACGTCTGACAGGGGAGAATGGTAGAAGAAAACGTGTTGCGCCGACCCCGAGTAGAATGGGACAAGGGCAGGAATATGATGATATTATGCAGTGATGTAGTATTTGGATTTTTGAGCTCAGTTTTGAAGAAAAATGCATTTTAAATTATTTCCAAAGCACTTAGTAGCTACTTGTAGAAACCAATATTTTTTTATATTGTACGTAGCGATAGTATTTCTTTTATCCTGCCAAGAAATGTTATGTGTTAAATCAAGGAAAATGTAGTTATGTATTTTTTAAATGCTGCGATTGCTTGTTCGAAATAACACCTGCCTTTGAAATAACTGGAGGCATTTAGAGCCCCGAGATTAATTTTCGAAAATTTAATAACCATGAATAGCTTTGACGGATTCGTTGGTCGATTCCCGGGTCAGGAAAAGTGTTATTGGGTTTTTCCATCAGGGTTTTTGTCAATACCAGCCACGGAGTCTGGATTTGTGCGTGGTTGATGGCAATAGACTTGCCACCTATAACATTGTACTTAAACATAACTGGCAAAATGTGGGTGTACTATTAGGTACACCTCTGCCTAACTATATAATGTTAAGTCTTGATGAAATAGCAGATCGGTGCCCGAATTTAAGCCGGTTTATATCAGTCAACGTTTATAAACTTGCCCCCTCTTACAAAACACTTAAACATATCACCCTTATTGTCTTCGACATTCATACTCAACACTTTCCTCGCGACATTTTTCTCATTTCGCGAGCCAAATCTCGCGGAAAAATAATGTTCTATTATCACACTTCTCCGAATAAAACAGATGAACATCAATGATTGTTGACAAAACATTGCAGGCTGGATAAAGACGTTTGAAAACTACTACAAGGCGCAAACGCGCGCGATATTCAACAATATGGTGGAGAAATTGTCGGAAGGCATTGGCAGGAAGTTTATTTGGGATGAGATCAGTTTTCTGGCTCTATGGTGGAACAGCGACGCGACTGATAAAGATAAGACTGCATTTTTGAAGTAAGTATGTGTTGTCGATGAACTAAACCTCTCACTCCACGTCGTAATTAAACTTCAAGTTATTTATTCAAATTAGGCATAATATTGTATTTAGAAATCGTCTCACAATCTCCTAACGTCTCGTTTGACACAGCAACGTGCACATTTCTTATTTCCTACTTCCACTCTCTCACAATCGCTCTCACTTAGTACTCTTATCCCCATCTATAACTTATCTTAATTATTATTATTCCAGTCTCGTAAAAGCCGGCAAGATAGAAATAGTAACAGGCGGTTGGGTAATGAATGACGAGGCCAATTCTCATTGGCTATCCATCATTAGACAGCTAACCACAGGCCACCAATGGCTGATCGACAATCTAGGCGTCGTACCCAAGAACTCTTGGTCTATAGACCCCTTTGGATACTCTAGTAGCCAGCCTTATTTGCTCAAGTTGGCCGGATTTGAGAATTCGGTCATACAAAGGGTGCATTACAGAGTGAAGAAAGAGCTGGCGGCTCATAAGCAGTTGGAGTTTAAATGGAGGCAACTATGGGGTAAGAAAACATTTATGGAGGATTCTTGGTTTGAATTTTGCCAAAGGGCAATGGAACGCATCATTTTGGGTGTCAAAAGACAAGACTGGGTTCGAAACACCACGCTCCGTTCCAAAACGGTTAACGGCCCAGAAAGAGCTGACTAGACGATATAGACGCCTACCGCAAGGGCTGGTTCGAAGAGGTGTGGAAAAAGAGCTCATGGCTGGAATTGAGGGAGGCCTTTGCCCAGCAGTGGGACAGTACAAGTTAAAAAATGAAAAAAAAAAAGATTCTGGAATCACATGCTGTGTGCATAAGTAAAACTGCACAAGGGTGGACTTAATGTATGCGTAGATTAAACTTAAAGCATCTTCTTTCCAACTTACGCTTTGTTCATTAATTTGTTTTCAATCTTAATTCTGCTTTTGTTCTGCAGACGGTGTCGGCAAAACGGACATGTTTACACATATGATGCCATTCTATTCTTACGACGTTCCTCACTCTTGTGGACCTAATCCAAAGGTAAATAAAATACCTCAAAAAAAAGATGTTCGGACCAATGAATGAATAATTAAATGAGCCAAAAAAATAAGAATACAAACAAAATGTACGAAAGTTTATTTTTCTTTTCTAGGTGTGCTGTCAATTCGATTTCAAAAGACTCCCAGGAAACGGTGTCACTTGTCCATGGGGTGTGGCGCCCCGGAAGATAACAGAGAAGAATGTACAAGAAAGGTAAATAAAATCATTTCCAAAAAAAAAAAACTCGATGGCGCCCTTTTAATTTTCGGCTGAATCTAAAACAGTTTTTGCATAATCAGTCTGTAAAGTCTTTATAAAATAAATGTGTAGCACCCCTGACCGAGACTGACGATTTACCTTTTCCAGGGCACAAACAATCTTAGACCAGTGGCGCAAGAAAGCGCAGCTGTACCGCAGTAACGTGGTGATGTTCCCGCTCGGTGACGACTTCCGTTACGACCGGTCCAACGAATGGGACAACCAGTACCAGAACTATGAGATACTCATCGACTTTATTAATAATAATGATGGGTGGAATGCTGAGGTGAGGGTTTTAGTTAATATATATCTATATACCATATAAGTCGGTATTTTTCGGGCAAAGACCATAACGGCGTTTTTTTTATTTTTATTTAATTGTCTATGCTAAGGAGACCACCCCAGATAGAATGCCCGATGGGTCTCAAAAGTTCTTAGTGGCTACAACATTTCTTCTTTCTTTGTTAAAAAACGTTGCTCCAATCTATGAATTTCTCCTGTATCGTGGGTGCGTTTTACAAACATTTAAACTCACACAAACAAACAGCCAGAACCGGAACAAAAACAAGGGAATCGATCCCGTGACACGCAGCGCAGCAGCCAATCACTCAGCTACTGCGCCAATCGTGCCATCGCCTTAGTGACATTCCTGATGGCACTGCGTGAGCGTTCATAGGTAAACCGATGACCTGCTGAAGGCCACGCGAATCCGCTGGATGAGGGAAGCTCAGGGTGATGCAGGCTGATGATGATATAATAAACACCATTTCACTTTAGTTCTAGAAAGCAGCCAACAAAAAACTTTAAATGTGCATACAAAATAAAAAATGATATGAAAAACCGAAAGTTTTTTTTATTGACAATATGGCGTTGCGTTGGTTGTCGCTATATTGAATTTTGATTACTGCCATGTTTTTAGTGGCACTCGCAAGATTAAGTCTAAACGATTGACGTAAGAATCATCAAAATCTGCCCACGCCTTTTGTCTCTAGAGCGCTACAAAGGAACAAACATACATACACCATTAAATTTTGATAGTTTTAATCCCTTAGGCGGGTGGTTTAACATACAAAATGCTATTCATCTACAACTTAACAGCATTGTATCTTTAAAAATTAAAAAAATAGGAAGTGATAACGTAAAATTTGCTAAATTCATGAAGCCAGTAGTAGCGCCTCGAGTTTAATTACCTACAATGCCTCGTGCGTCGGTGCGTACCTACAGCCCGCCCGATTTATCAACTAGGGTCATTGATCGCTCAGCTAATGTTCATGTTAGCAAATTAAATTAATGATTCTAAATTTTCCTTCATACTTTTACGGGCTTATGACCGTCATAATTGTTTAGTGCCTGGGTTTCGGGACCTAATAAAATTTAAAGAATTATGCTAAAAGCGGTAAATGTAAAAATAAGTCCCTACAAGCCGGTTAGGCAGTTATGGCGTAAGTATTTAAAAATGTGGAATCAAAACTATTTACCAACCAACCATGAACCAACCATTCCATCCATTTTCCATTTTTATGAACCAACGATCAGTGGTCCACCTTAGCCCTGGATCGAAGAATTTGGAAGTCATGGGGAGAGGCCTTTGCCCAGCAGTGGGATGATACAGGCTAACAGTAACAAAACTATTTACAAAGATTTGAAAAGAAAAAGTTCTAGTTACTAATTAAACGATCTAAAAGAGTTCTGTTACAATCCTAATAATTAATGACCTCTGATTTATTTAACACCTAGAGCTTCACTTCGCGATAGCGTAATAATTGTTCATTAAATGTGGAATTAAAATTATTTACAACAATATGAAAAGAAAAAAGTTATACTACGCTTGGGATCTCGTTCAAAGTAGTCTAGGATGTCTTCGTCTAGTTCGGGTGTGTAGACTCGTTGGCGACCGCGGGCCTGAGCGTGTGAAGGTGTACGGTATTGTCCGTTATCAACAGTGATCGGAATAGGTGGAGCTAATGTGCCTAAACTTCAAGGAACAGAAACGAAAAGTGAAAACTTCCTTACGACCAATTTTTTTTTCGGAATATTTGTTTCGAATTTTGGAACATTACTTAAGTACAACTAAAATTAATAAAGTAAAACAACTATCGAATTCATTTACTGATTCCGTTTAAAAAAAAAGTGCACGTTTTTTATTGTTTAAAAAATAAAGGTAATCTCCTTATCTTCGTTTGAACGCCGTAAGTAAGTGCGGAAGCTAATTTAATTTTCATACCAGCTTCTTTACCTGAATTAATAACAATAGAAAACGTATCTACTAGCTTTTTGAGAACGTTCTCCTTGTTGTCGAAGTCGGTTAAAAAGGAAAAATAATGAATTCAATTAGTTAACTGTACTGATTAATAAATAACATTATTATTAAATGTACCTAACTGATTCCGAGACATTTCCGAGTTTCAGAAAAAAGTCCACTTTTCATTCCTGTTCCTTGAACTTTAGGTACATAGCTCTACCTATTCCGATCACTGGTGATCAATAACAACCGTATCGCGTAATTGCACCATGGCAACAAACTGTGTCCAGGTAATCTGTGCTCCAGGTTGGAGTACACGTTATTACAAGACGACATAATTTTCGCGCGACAAGGAAACAACGATACACCGATGACCTCTTAGAGAAACTGATTTTTTTACAAGTGCAGCCCTTAGCGCGCGGGGCATATAGCTTTTGCATTGCCAATCAAATAGGGTTTCGCGGATTCTGGTCTAGCATTGGCTAATTTTTGTGAGTCAACGTGGACATGGGTCATGTTTATAGTGTTGTTTCTTTGAATGTTATCTACACCATACACACACATCATATGCTACAAAATTAGTTTCGAATGGTACCTACTATTCCTACTAATGGTTCGCATTGCTTTTTCACTAATGCGAGAATTGATTCGAGGTTACAAGAAAATTTATTTAATTTTTAATTTTATGTTTATAAATATTAAATGTAACGGTGTATATAGGCTGATAAACACATTACCCTCCTCAGTCGGGTCAAAAGCATCACCTTAAAAAGTCAAGTAGTAAGAAGCTTCTTACAGTAATCAGTGTTTTTTTATTCTTTTATTCCTTAAAAACGTTTTCAGGTACAATTCGGCACCCTCCAAGACTACTTCAAAGCTGTCCACTCGGAAGTCAAGTCTTCATCCTTCCCCGTGCTGTCAGGGGACTTCTTCACGTACGCGGACAGGAACCAGCACTACTGGAGCGGATACTACACGTCCAGGCCGTTCTATAAGAATATGGATAGGGTGCTGCTGGCTTATGTGAGGTAGGGATCTGATTATTTCTGTTTTTTTTTTCTTTAAAAAAACGTTGCCACACTAAGAATTGCTCCTGAATCGTGGGTGCGTTTACAAACATTTAAACTCACATACACAAACATCCAGACTTGGAACAACTAACTTTAGGGTATACAAATATTTGTTTCGTGCGGGAATTGAACGTGCAGCGCAGCAGCTCAGCTCAGCTCAATCGCTCAGCCACTGCTTTAGCCAACAGTGTCGTTAAAAAATCGTTATTTGTTATGCAAGATCAAATGAAATAAACTGGCCACCAGTGTGTGTGTCCTTTCCTGAAAGAACTTTTAGAGTTAGCAGGTACCCTAAAATTTCTATTGTTGGGATAATAAAAAAAAACGCTATACTTTTTAGGCTAATCTAGACCGTCCGTAGATGTCCGCGGCAAGTTCTCTGGTCTGATGCGGCTTCGTTTGTATTCTTCTAATTTATTCCGTGGAAGGCCTGCCCCACGTAGCGATGCAACCGATGCGCACGTGGGACCTCCGCCACGAACCGTAGACCTCAGGCAGTAGGCCTACGTTCCATGTTTGCCTTTTAATTAAGTCATAATATTTTCATTCAGGGCAGCAGAAATAATCACAGCCCAAGCTACAGCTGCACATGTGGTGTCCAACATAATGTCGCTGCAACTACGCGACAGAGTGGAGCAGGCGCGTCGCTCGCTGTCACTGTTCCAGCATCACGACGGAGTCACTGGCACCTCCCGCGACGAGGTCAGAGAAGACTATGCTAAGAAGTAAGTGACGTTAAGAAAATCCAAGATCCGGTATCTGAGTCCTCGAAAACGCGGAAAATTACGAATATTTTGCAAATTTTCACAGCTGTTCTTTTAGATTTTAATTTCATTCTAATTTTTGGCACCTGAAATAGGGTGATGAATTTTTCCTCTGAAACTTAAAGACTGATCTAATCATTTCTTATTTCCGACGGAATCATGGTAGCATTAATTTATTTTGGTTATAAAACAAACCCAACACTCGACAGCCATTGAAATACGAATACCCATGGCGAATACTGACCGCTGTGAATGTTGACTCGTAGATAAATGAAAAACCCGCTGACTGTATCTAAACTTCTTTACAGAATGCTAAACGCAATAAGATACAGTCAATCAGCGATCCAACAAGCAGCTTACTACCTGCTGAACCAGCCGTTGATCGTAGACCAGCCACAAGAAGACATCTACTTCGACATAGACGACATCTGGCGGTCGCACGACGAGATACCGACGCGCATCACGATAGCGCTGGATGTCGTGTCGCCTTCCAGGAGAATCGTGTTGTACAACGCGCTGGCGTTTAGAAGACACGAGATTATGACTGTTTTGGTTTCTTCGCCGCATGTCGAGGTTAGTGATATGTCTGTTGGTAACTTTAATTTTTGGTTTTCAACTTAGCAACCATGTAATAAGGCATGTTTCGCCTCATTTTCCTTATAGAAAATATCTAAACTGGTTATAATGCTTTAAAGGTACAGGACCAATGCAAAATATTTTATTTCGTCTGCGTAAGATTTTTGATGAATGCTCCGCTTCTATTGGTCGCAGCGTGATGTTTTATAGCCTATAGCCATCCTCGATAAATAGGCTATCTAACACTAAAAAATTTTTTCAAGTAGTTCCTGAGATTAGCGCGTTCAACCAAATAAACAAACAAACTCTTTAGCTTTATAATATTAGTACAGAAGATAGAACACAAATATTTAAATATTACATGGGTAATCATGAAACGTCAGGACATGGTGTAACTGACTAAGCTATGAGCTCGGGTAGGTACCGATCTTGAGTGCCCTTATTTGTTTCTACGCGCTTATATCGCGAGTGTGTCTTGTATCATATTGAAATAAACAGCCTAATTAAGTAAATGGTAGTAGACACTGGGCAAGCAATACTATTTTTTTATATTATACAGGGTGGAAACCTTCAGCCGGGCAGTAAGGGGAACTACTTTAATCGTTGCAGATATACGAAAATCGTCTGAGGAGACTATCCATAATTTTTCGTGAAATTTTGATCCCCATCCACAGATATTCAAAAAATTACAATTAGCAAAAAAATTGCCATTTTACACAAAAAAAATGGATTCCAATCGATCCTGTTTCTAATACTGATCAAAAACTTGTATGGGACCAATCAAGGTTGGAGTACTAAAGAAGTCAGAAATTGCAAAAAACTTTTCCCATACATTTTGTATGAAAGTATACAATTTGTTTTTCATGCCAATCGATCCTCTCTCTAATACTTATCAAAAACTTCTATGAGACCAACCCAGGTCAGAAATCACAAAATACTCCGTAGGAAATCATTGCAGGTCCTAAGAAAGAATTTCTTACAGCTTTAGTACTCTAACTTGGGTCTAAGGTCTGTGTTAATCGAATTATAAACTTAAAGGTATTCGACCCCGAAGGCAACCCGATGATGGCTCAGATATCGCCGGTGGTGGCGGGCGACAAGCGGCTCGCGTTCGCGGCCAACAAGTACCAGCTGTCCTTCCCGACCGTCGTGGAGCCGCTGGCCCTAACTGTGTATACTATCTCGCTGAGGGATAACACTAGGCTTAACAAGTGAGTAAGACACATGCTCCACACACACCTTAGCGGCGAATTGTGGAAGTAAGATGGTAGATTTTCACCGATATCTCTATATTTAACCTAAAGCTATTTTTATGTTGGTTGGTACTCCAGCCAGACTAAAATACGCTTTATTTTTAGGGATGCTAAGTACATTTGAACAGCCGGGTGACAAAATTGTATAGATATCATCAAAAAATGACAGTTTTCGATTCTATTCCGCTAACAATTACATTTGAAAAGTAGTTTCTCGCTTACTCATACCGTCATCGTATCTATGGTTTCTTGCGGGATGTGCAACTTCACTCATCTTAGTGTAGTTACTTTTTCATGCAACCTAACTACGATGAAGGCACCTTTATGATAGATATACATTCGACAAAAAGCCGTTTAGTTTAGCTTGAATTATGCCGACCCGATTCGAAAGACCCGAGATTCAGCTAAGGTAGATGCCGAACGGCACTATCCAAATGAAAGCCAAATGTAGTGCTGGCTTCGGAAAAAACAACCGAAAAAACCGACCTAACTTGGTGTTTAGCGGCCCATAAATATACATCGAAAAACACTACCCTAGTTTGTGTCACAATTACAGCTTATTTCACCACACCATCTATCTACCCCCAGATATACGTCCTACTCACGAGTCCGAGTGTACAACGCGGACTACTGGACCGTAGACATTCCGAAGATGTTCCCAGTAGACCAGCCGTCAGCCCGCCTCATGGAAGACATCACCATACAAGCAGGGAACAGTACCCGCGTGGTCATTACTATGGATGGACTTATTAAAGCGATTGTGTCGCCAGAGGGAACTACTGTGCCCGTTCATATGGATTTTGCGCAGTGAGTGTGTTTTGTTTAGTTAAGGCTGCAATATGTTTCAGTTGTAATTCCCACGAGATTTCCCACAGGCAAGATGGCGGGATGCGTTCCATAGAGGTTTTCGACATCCTCCGTCCTTACTAGATAACGGAGACTTACACGAAAAGTTCACGATCAACAAATTCTTTCGTGCGACATAGCACTAACAACTGGAAATTTCACTCCTGAATATTATTGTAACACAATTGCACGACCTGTCGTTCTTCAGCTGTTAAGGTTATTGTCACTTTTTTCAGTATCCACCTACCTAGCCCTTTTTCAATTATTTTAGGTTAGTATACAAAATGTAGTTTTGCAACCTCGTCAAAATTCAGGAGGTTGTCGTAGAAGACGTAAATAATCAATATAAATGACGGTACCTGGACAATAATAATAAACGTTGCTTTTTTTAGTTGTTTTAATTTGACACTATTTCAGAATGAAGCCCTTTTCAAAAGAGGAGAATCACCCGTTTATCGAATAAACGTCTGCGTTTGTTTGTGTGTGTGAAAGCGCAGTTATAGGGCTAGTATTAGATGGGCCGCGTTTTAATACGGGTGGTATACACTTATCGATTTCTGATAAAAAATATAAAAAATTACCTACCCATTTTATTATCGATTCGGGTCGAGAATCATTAGCATAGTTACCTCCTTGAATTCGACGAGGATGCAAAGCAACACCTTGTATATCAAAATTTTATATAAGACTGCCAATCCACCTTGGGCCATACCCATATAGTATGTTAACACAAACTGTCCAACATTCGTGCACCACGTGACGACTGTCATTCAAACAAATGTAAAACAAGTACAATATCTTCCCAGATATGACAGCCAGCGTGGTAAAGACAATAACAGCGGGGCGTACCTGTTCGTGCCGTCGGGGCCCGCCACTGAGTACAAGGCAGAGGCCTTCCCTGAGATGGTGGTCACCGAGGGCATCTACAAGGCCACCATGTATGCGGCCCTTAACTCGCCTAAAGCGGCGGATATTGTGTTAGCTGTAAGTAACATTACTTAATTAAGGAGGATGCGCAATGGCAGCCCGCGAAATTCACCGAAGATAGCAATTCTCCTTGCTGATATATTTAAAGAATTTTAATTTTATTTATGTTATTTTTGTAGTTTAGTTTAGAATAGGTTAAGGTATGATGACGCTGACTTGCCTTTGAGGATAAAAGCCTCAAATAAAATAAAAGAATAAAAAAAAATGGTTCTGACCTGCAAATTGCCCTGGCGCTTCCACCTTAAACATGATTTATTAGAGTCCACTTTTGATAGCATGAATATTTTTTGCCTGTAAGCAAACATTCACAGGAATCTCAGAAAGCCTTTAATATTTGTAGGAACGACTACTAACTAGCGAGACTAAAAATCTAATGTTCCACAGATCTCAGTCCACAACAACCCATCGCTTCCACACAGCGAGGTGGAAATCTGCAACACTTTGATGATAGACCCCACAGTGGATGACCTGGAGCTAGCCCTCAGGTTCCGCACAGCCGTCAAGAACGGGCCGGTCTTCTACACCGACCTCAATGGCATGCAGGTGAGATGACAACCAGTCTGCCCAAGGGTTATCTTATACGGGGTGGAAGGGACACCGACGCGAAAACGGAAACCATAAACTCAATACATCATTCTGACCCCTCCACATAGAAACTTTTCGTCGGTTATTAAAAAAAAACAGCTGTACCCTACAAAAGCTCGCGGCAGATCGAGGAGAAGATGGCGGGACACCTTGGATGGCGTTCTCGTTAATTGGCGACAAGAGACGCAATATCGAGACAAGTGGAAGGAATATGGCTTTTGTTCAAGAGTAGGACAGTTCAGGCTGATAAAAGAAAAAGTCCATACCTATTAAGTTCGTCTTACAATCACATTTTCTCAACGACCAACTTTGTCTACAGATGATCAAACGTCGTTACTTTGACAAGATTCCTCTGCAAGCTAACTTCTACCCGCTGCCGGCGGCTACTTACATTGAAGACGAAAAGATGAGGTTCACAGTGCTGACGTCGACGCCGCTCGGCATGGCCGCCTTGCAGCCGGGACAGATTGAGGTAATATTATTTAGCTGTTGCTGTTGAATAGCTGCTGCCCACGACTTTCGTCCGCGTGAAATTATTATTAAAATATTACTTCCCTAATTGAATCGGATTTTGATAACAATTTCATGGGTTTTAATTTTTGGCACGGAACCTTTTTAAATAAAAGTAGCCAGTAAAAGTCCCGTTACAATCGGTCCAGCCTTTTCGGAGATTAGCTGGAACAAACAGATAGACAGACAAAAATTAAAAAAAAAAATGATTTTCGTTATAAGTACCGGATGTACTTTCATATGCGTAGGTACAGTAAAAAAGCTGTCATTTTGAAATTACAAACAGACACTTTTTATTTATTTGTATAGATTTGAACCGCCGTCTTTAAATTGGTTTTGGATTTCACCGCCTATTGAAACTTGCACGTAAATCGTTGCCAACATTAATTCAGGGGCTGCTACGACAATATTTTAGTTGGTAAAAGACTGGCAACATGTTTTGCTAACAAAATTAAAGCGTGACCTGGATTGCATTGCAGAAACACGCAATATAGTCTTCACCTAGAAGGTTTTTTTAGATTTTAATTTATTTATGAACACACAAAATACATAACAAGACAATACATTAAGATAGAAGAGCACAAAGGTACTGCTTATTTCATAAGAAATACATATCTTTGAGCAGACCTGAGAGAGGAAACTTGGATTTGAAATGTAGACAGTGTGCTAAAAATGCAAAACAAGTTTATTTTTTTTTCTTACACACGAAGTTTAAAAGAACCTTTTTCCTAGCTTTATGCTAAACTGGATCAATAAATGTATCGTTAGACTAGATACTGACTTTTTGATTTGTTGACTGATATAACAATCGCTAATCATAGCAATCTTTGGCTTGCGATTTCAACATACAAACTGCCCACAAACCGATTGTAAGAATCATTTTCTGACGTAGTGCCGTATGAAATGTACGTTTCTCTCGTAGATAATGCAAGACAGAAGACTAAGTCGGGACGACAACAGAGGGCTCGTGCAAGGCGTCCTGGACAACATCAGAACGAGACACACCTTCAAAGTTATTATCGAGAACGCTAAGAAGACTTGTGAGGTAAGTGTCACAATAAAGGGTGTGAATAATAATAATAATTTATTTACAAAAAGTATTACAAAAAGTGTACATTTAGGCGCAGTAGTATTATTCTTTATACAATGGTGAAAATAGTACTTATAAAGTAAACTATAACTAAAACATATTCAACAGTTGCAAGTACTTAATAATAGTTCATCTAGTTCAATTTAGATGTTTAGTAGCGACCTGCCCGATATAGGTTTATATAAACCTGTGCTTCAGGCCCACGAAACCAAAAGACACTTGTTTTGCCCTTCATTGCGGCATTTTTTTGTTCTGGACCATACCTGGGAACCTTCTAGTTACGGAGATATAGGAATATCAAAGTTCAACAACCAACAAACCAACCAAACCAACAACCAACCAACAACCAACTTCAAACAACCAACTCCAACTAACAACCAACCAACCAACCAACCAACTTTCCAACTTCCAACTTTTTCTCAAGTTTTTTTTTAAATACTAAATTCAAAGGTAAAATTTCTATAGGTTCAAAATGATGTACTGAATATGTGGTGATCGTTTCAGCGTCAGTGTCACTTCCACCTTCTACTGGTTCAAAAATGGACTTGACGTTTGAAGTTTCGGACGTCAATTAAGCGTTGCGATATCGTTACAGGAGTCTGTATTAGAAAGTTCTATTTAATAAAGATAAAGCCATGTCTTATGTATAAAAAAAAAACGTTTTCCAGCAAAAGACTGCAGCAGAGCACCCATCGGGCCAGCTAACACTAGGCGCTCATGTGTCCCAACAGCTGTTACTTCAGCCCCTAATAGCCATGCACTACACCAGCAAGCAGGACACCACACGCATCGGCTACTCGCGAGCCAGCATCAACCACGCGGACTTAGTGCTAGCGTCGTACCACTCACATGTTACTGCTAAGGTGAGTCATGCTACATTACTCTAGCTAGCCACTAAAATGAGATCTGACGTACATATCTTTTCATGCATTTAAAAACCCGGACTTCTAAACTAGGTTTATATCCGTGTGGTTATAAGCATAGGTTAGAAGTCGGGGTTTTTTCTACAGCAAAAATGTAGGTAATTAAGAAGTTTAGAATTCTTTTTTATCATGTTTTAAGTTTGTTTAGAATGATTGCCTGTTAAGTAAAGTTTTAAAAAGACACTCTTGCAACAAAGACGAACTTCGTTCTGAACCAGTAGTCAGTTTTCTATCCAAGATTACCTATAACTAACTAACTATAGTTAAGTCATTAAAAGCAGTTATATTAAAGAAAAATCTTCCTTTCACAGAAAGACAAGGACAGCTTAGTGCACGGTATGGGCATGACGTTACAGCGAGTGTTCCTTGAGAACTGCTACGGTAGCGCAGAGATTAGCAAGTGGTACCATGTCGGAGATGGGCAGGTTAGTTCTGCACCTAGTTTCAAGAGTTTATTATTGTATTTTCGTGCCTTGTTGGCCATCTCGTGGTTGCAAGTACGACTGCTGAACGTGTAGTCCTGGGTTCAATGGCAAGGCAGTGATGTTTACTTTTCTCTTAAGAACTTCTCAGTCTTATCTATGAGTTTTGGAGCTAGCAGTACGTTATTCGCATGTCTCGATGTGCACGTGTTGACTTCTCTCTGGACGTGTCGGATTGCCGTCTCTTCAGACTATGAGAGTGAAGGAAGAGGGAGTCCATCTATTTTTTTCACACACACTTGTGCAGAGTAATATTTTCTGCGCCCTCTGCTAAAATGGATCGTGAGTACCGAAAACGGCCTGGAAGATTGATAATATTATTTCTAAAATCACATTTTTCTTACAGGTCGCAATCACAGACTTCGTCGACACATCTCCAAGCAACGTATACGACAGTTCTCTAACATACGTCACCGTACGCAACCAGTTACCCAGCGGGGTACTAACTCTCTGCCCAATGGAAGTGAGATCTGTATTCATCAACCAGACTTTGAAGAAATATTAGACATTGTAGATGGTGAAAGAAACACTCGGTTGACGGTTTAAATTGCACAAAAATTCCAATAAGTCTTGAAACATACGCAAGTCGTCGCAGGCAATTAGACCTCGTTCGTACGGGCGACTTTTTTATAACGCACTGGATAAGACACGCAGATGAAGTAAAACATACGACAGTGCGATTCTTGGACGAGCTGCAATACGCTCTATTGGATTCTTAATGCTCGGCACAGTGCCGAAAGTCGAAAATCCAGTGTGCGTTAAAAAATGCTCTAATGAATGGGCTCTGTCCAGGATAAAGGAATTTTCATGGCATTGAATAATACACTTTATTATCAATGTCGTAGAGTGCGAAAATTGTTCGAATATTGATAAAGTTATCGAACGAGTTCAGTCCAGCATGCTCATTTGAATTTGAAAACAAGAGAGTATGGTTTAACGTTCAATTTTATAAAATTTATCTGCTCTTCCTACTTAAGTCTGAGCCTCATGTACTGGCCCTATACTAGTAAATATTTAGAGGTGAAGACCAGATTATTGACCAGGTTACCGTGACCTCTTAAATCAGTATTTTTTTAATGTTAATTCAGTGTGACAAAAGGTGGAGCTAGTATAGCTCTCTCTTTCCCACACTGACAGTACATTAAAACAATACTGTCATATGAGGTGGTGGTACGAACCCAGGCGGGTGTTGAGTCGTGTGGGCCCAACGGTTATTATCGGGTTTCTATTAAAAGAAGGTGGAAGGGACACCGACTTACAAACGGTTACCACACACTCAGCCACATCGTTCTGAACCCAACATAGAAATTCTTCATTTTTTTTTAATCTGTTGTTCCATACATTTTGACCGTGTAGATATTGCACATTTGTAGGAAACTGCGGTTTAAAACAAAATTACCAATGAAAAATTTATATGTGGGAGGGGTTCAGAATGATGTACTGACTACGTGTTAAGCGTTTGAGCGTCGGTGTCCCATCCAGCCTACATGTGTTAATTGGGTGGAAAACTCCGATGTCGGTACACACACATTTACGAGTAAATGGCTAGTAAAAATAATGTTACAATGTTATATGCCTCCAATATTTCAGAGCTTATGGCTGCTAATACTCTTCTAGACAAACGACTAATAGCTAGAATAGAAGATATACAAATCGACTGATGTAGCACTTTTTATTTTTGTTGATGCGATGCGCGATATGCAAATTACATAATTATACTGTTATCAAAGGCGACTATAAACCATCATAACATAAAAGACAGGACTGTTCAGAAAAAAGGTAATTTTGCCTTTCAAAAACCGTTCTTCAATTTTTATGTGGGGTGGGGGTGGGTCAGAATCACGTACTAATTACGTGCTAACCTTTTTAACGTCAGTGTCCCCTTCCACGCAGTAAAGAGGAATAAACTATTTTACAAAAAGTAAGAAGAAGATAAGATTAATTAAGATTACAAACACCCCAGATTAAACGAGCATAACAAGATATTTTTATTTATCACATTTGGTTGTGTTGATATGTACGCAATATATGGGCATCCATTATGTTTACCACTAATTTTATATATTTTTTTATTTATTTAGTATATAAGCTGGCATTCTTGCTGTTATAGAAATTATCTAGTATAATTTATATAAATATAACAATAATTATTGATATTACTCAAAAATCAATGATCCTTAAGTTTATTTAGTTTTTAATTTGATATTGACATTAATGTTTAAAGCCTCCACTATTCTTGATTTAAGAGTCAAGTAAAAAATTAGATTGTTAAGTGTTTAAATTACGTAATTATACCGTATACTTTTGGTGGCTATACTTTATGTGATAATGTAGTTGCTGTTGCTCGCAACCATCGTCCGCCTGAAATGATTACAAAAATATTACTTCTCTGTTTGAATCTCATTTTGTTAACAATTTCAAGGGTTTTAATTTACGGAATTCAAATCATTTTTCTAAGCTTAAGTTACTGCTCCAACATCAGTTTTCTGCCAGCAGCGACAGGAAATTTTAAAATCGATTATTTCACCTCAAATATTCTCCACTCGTTTGTAATAAGAGGACTGATGTATGAACGTAAACAAAACAACAGGATTATGTATGGATGTATTAGATAGTGTTCTGTAATTTCGGCCTATCTCTATAGTAAACAGGTATCATATTTAAGCAACCTAGCCATTAAAAGTACTTGGTATAATAGTAGTAATCACAATTATATAATACTGCCAAGTTGAAAGTGCAATAATGATTCAACTTATTTACTATAAACGGTTGCTATTAGCGGTCTCTAGAGTTAAGAATTGTATATATTTGCACATGAATACTTAAAGGTCACTTATTATATTGATGTATATTTGAATTGCATTATCTATGGTAAGGTTAAGCTATGGTTTCTTGGATCAGTGGTCCCGCCGCGACACTTTGGCTGTAATATTAATAATGATTCGGTTTGTGCCTCATTTCGGGTCCCAGCCAGTTGTCGTGATCAAGGGCAAGCAATACGGCAAGCAGACACCCTAACAAAGAAAAAAAAAGAATTAAAATAGGTTTATTTGGCACACGCCACAAGTGCACACAACATTAAATAAAAAATTAAAAGAAAGAGCCTAAATGTAAAAAAAAAGTCGGTTTACTGACGATAGTTGAACGTGACAACGTCACCGATTGTGCCTCTTTGTCGCTCGTTCCGCGCTCTCGCTTGCACTTCAAGCCTTAAATGGAACGCCTCAGAGCGAGGTAACGCCGCAATTTTTCGTGCGTGCAGCCGGCTCCATCGAAGTATAAGACGTTGTCACGTCAAAAAAATGTGTCTCACTGCTCACATCATGAAGGGTAGTAGGTTATAAGGGCAAGCCGAGCTTTTAAGCTTGTTTCGTGGCTTCGTACCCCCAAAACGGCCGAAATAGATATGGCGAAAGCTTTATAAAAAAATAATACCAGCCTGCTACTGCCCCACTGCAGGGCGAACGCCTTCTCACATATAGAGAAGACACTCTTACACTATCATTATCACATTTTGTAAAGACGGATTGGCAATTTTTTTTTTTGGCCGTATTACTCGTAAAGCTTCAGAAAATGCTCTCTTGTAAACCGCACAACTGTTAACGCGGCCCGCTGTCTTAAGAAACCCTAACTTGAAAGAGTATTCGAAAAATAAAATTGTTCAGTCGACGCATGATATTAATATAATTTAGTTAATTTTGTTGTGGTTAAATGCGATTGTCAATGTAGCACAAATAATATAATAATTGGAAAAGGCAGAACAAGGTAAACCCACCGAGGTTTTGTCAATGGGCAAGTATTAATTGTGCAACAAATGGTCTATGCCTTTCAAAAGTACCGACCACAAACCTGGATATCAGAAACATAAGGTCGGATGGATAGCTTCAGACGTCGAGAACTGAGCACCGTATTTCCCCTTCCGTGTGCAACTTGAGATGAATTCGTTGGTCTGAAATCACCAGAACGGTGTTTATTTTGCGTCTACTTATCGACTAATCCTGTTTTGTTTTGACAAAACTAGCTTCATGCAATGATATATGATCAAAGTAAATTCAAGGTCATTTTAACCTTTCATTTACCTTTCGTGTGTAATTGCATGAAGATGAACCAAAGCAACGATGGATCAACTGCGTAAAGGATGACATGGCTGAAAGGAGGTGACTGCTGAGATGACGAGTAATAGAGAAGTATGGAAAAAGGAGACATGCTGCGCCGACCCCAAATAAAATGGGTCAAGGACAGGAGAATGATGATTACGAGGTCAAATTAAAGGTCATTCAATAAAATGTTGACAAACGTTCCAGTGGATGTCAGGCAGACAAGGGCTGGATGAAAATTCAGTTGTTTTGGGAGGTCTAGTTTTTGAGATCTTCGTATAAAATTTGAAAAGAAGATTTCACACAACTCGAATGACTCGAATTGGACTCGGAAAGAGAAATGGAAAATTCTGTTGAAGTAATAACGTTGTTATAAACCTAGAGAATTTGTATCGAGGCGAGGATATGATTACTAATAATTTATATCATAGTTTTTGCGTTTCATGAGCATATGAATCAATCAATACAATTTAAACTTCAATGAAATTAAAAGACATGCTCGCAAAAATACTTTACGACAATTACTTACATTGGTTACAATTTATTATTCCGTCAAATTTAACTCGATACAAATTTAGATCTCAATATTTAAATGTCACAATTAATATTAAGAATAACACGATTTCTTTGATTATAATTATGTATCCATTGTATTTATGACTTTCCTCTGAATTATTTACCTAAGTATGTAAAATAGTAGTGAGATTTGTATTATACTGTTTTGTCATGCATTTAAACTAATGATGTAAATATAGGCGATTGTGTTGAAATGGACTATCGTTTTTTATTTATTTTACCCTACTCCACTACTACTATACTTGGTCACGAATAAGAATGCATTGTACAAAAAAACTTGATTAATTAGTATGAACTTAACAGAAATAACTATTCAATGTTGTTCTAGGCTTAAATCAAACTCAAAAGCCGTTTCTAACTAACGTTAGACGTAGGTGAGCTCCTACAAGAGTAATTTATAGCCAAAGTAACACGTAGGTAAGCTTCTAAGAGTATTTTCTACCTAACATTGCACGTAGCTAAGCTCCTACAACACGTCGTCTAGTTCACATTACACGAAGGTAAGCGCCGACAAGAGTATTTTATAGCTAACATAGCATGTAGGGCGCTCCTACAAGTAATTTCTAGCTGATATTACACGTAGGTAAGCTCCTACAAGTACTTTTCTAGCTAACGTTGCACGTAGGTAAGCTCCTACAACACTTCGTCTAGTTCACATTACACGAAGGTAAGCGCCGACAAGAGTATTTTATAGCTAACATAGCATGTAGGGAGCTCCTACAAGTAATTTCTAGCTGATATTACACGTATGTAAGCTCCTACAAGCGTCGATTTCCAGCTAACACTATACGTAGGGAAGCTCCCACATATTTCTGATAGCCACTTCTTCCAAGGCAAGAGTCGTTTTCTAGCTAACATAACTTGTTAGTTAGTTGCCTAACGAGTCTACGAAGTCCCAAATTTTCCTA
This sequence comes from Standfussiana lucernea, assembly GCA_964057025.1. Classification (NCBI taxonomy): domain Eukaryota; kingdom Metazoa; phylum Arthropoda; class Insecta; order Lepidoptera; family Noctuidae; genus Standfussiana; species Standfussiana lucernea. Next base: position 9,418,080 of record OZ059806.1, on the reverse strand, counting down.
GCAGCTTTTTCAATTATATTTCCAACACTTAAAATAAATACTGTTAAGTAAGCGCATCACTTTAGAATCGTATTTCTCGTTAGTCCGAATAAGGCTATTAGAGAAAGAAAAATTGAAAAACTTGCTCGGAAAATTAGAAAATCGGACGAAGTACAGGGCGGGTAAGTTAAGTGTAAAATAAAAACCAGATTGTATTGGTAGTGTATTTTTATTCAAAACTTAACATGGTAACAAGTTATGCCGTATCACAAAACACAAAATAACTAGCACACAAATACTGTCAATGTGTACATCTGTACACTAAAATCTAAAACGAATACAATTGACTACAGACATGTCATTTTTGATGTCTAATAAAATGACAGCTATGGTTAAAACAATATTTGTTGAATTAAACAAACAAGCGATTGCTCGGTAACAGAAAATATAACAAATAATGTACTGTTATGTTTCAATAATTCTAAAATAAACTTAACTTACACTAACATAATGTTGATAATCGTTTAAGTGGACATCAATTGCTAACAAGGATTTAAATAGACTAGGTCTCGGAAATTAAGACAGTGTAATAAATACTGAGTGTTGCGGAGAATAATACTATTATAAGTGCAAAATACTGAATTGAAATAGTTAAACTATTATTGAAACGCATACAAAGTTCGACTTAAAATGTTTTTACGAATGGCCGTTAAATACAAAAATCTAATATTTTTTTTCCTCAACTCTCAAAGATTTAACTACATACATAAAAATACATAAGTACTATAGAGTGACAAGACTAGAACGCTGCTAAATCAACAAAACCATGCAACGATTGCCTTAAAAAAATTATTTCGTTCCTGCTTTACCTAACTATGACTTTATCGTATAAATCAAATTGTAAAAATAATATGTACAGTTTAAAGTAGGAACCTAGTTTCCTATGTTATTTCAGAATAAAAAAATGCCACCTTTTTATATTATAATGAATTATGACTATTAATTCATGCCTCGGAAAGCACGTTAAGCCGTTGGTCCCGGCTGTCATTTTTAGATCTTTCACAGTCATTACAGGCAGTCAGTGGCCCGCAAGTCTGACAACCAGCTTTTCCAAGGGATACCGTATTGCTGAGTTGTGGAGGCCAATAGGCAGTCGCTCCATGTAAAATAGTAGTATTCAGCTGCATCCGGTTAGACTGGAAGCCGACCCCAACATAGTTGGGAAAAGGCTAGGCAGGTAATTATGATGTTGATGATTAATAATAATACATCAAAAGTTTCCCATCTCAATCCTACAAAAGCCCAGTGTCATCTAGTCTACAGGCATATAAATCATCCAGTCATTCGTTGCACACGTCATACCTTATCCTATGAATTTAATTAATACACCCATATATACAATTATAGCATAAAACACCAGTTATCGACTAAAATAAATAAATTAATACATAGATAAGCTACTGGTAACCAATATAATCACTGAAAATAATGACGAGACTCAATTAACTTGCACCCGTAATGAAAGCGAAGAAAAAAATGCTTTTGACCTCATTTAGATATATTATGTACGTGATATTTGCCCCAGCTACAACATTCTGACTGCTAAAGTCCTTGGCGATTTTAAAATCAAGCTTTAATGGTGAAGAAAACTGATAAATAACTTCGGCAGGATAAGTGTTTTATCTTGTCACTGATTGGTCGCTCTTCATCTTGAATGTCATTGACAAGGGACAATCACTCGGCGCTCTCTGGCGGCAAAGCACCCAGAAAAGTACCCCATTGAAATAAATGCTATTTTGCCGTGGCTAGCGTTTTCTCCACCCACATTATAATGTTCATACCACGAGCTTAAGCTTGAATATTTCACCAATATCCGGTCTTAACATAAATGTAAAAATAATACGGTTGTTTTAAAAACATAATACAATGAAATCCATGACCAATCCTTATTATTGGACATAAAAATGCCAATATACACATTTTGGCAGTCCTAATTTATAGATAATTTTAAGTATACCACCGTGTTGTGGCGACAGAAGGCGTTGACCAACAGTGATCTAAGTAGACGCTGTTCTATAAGTCCCACGGCGGTCTAAACTGTCCCACAATGGTTTATAAAGTCTCACAGAAAAATACTCCTAATGAGGTTTAAATAATCCCACAGTGTTCATATTTATAGCCTAGATAACGCCTTGTGGTCTACAACGACGGAATTGCTCGCGAAGTCTACGCTAAATGAGGGTAGTATTGAATTGACTAGATTGTAAGACTCCTGCATTGTTGTAGGCACCAGTTCGTAGATTACATCGCTCTCTCTGAAACAAAAGATACAAATTAGTGCTGATATGGATCATCAACATTCTAAGAATTTGAGATTATTATTGAACATTGAATGGCACTGCGACCGATAGTAAAGTATGAAATCAGCATATCGTCGGTGTCAGTACAGGACCTTGTAAATGCACAACACCATTTTTTACAGGAGAAACTAAAAACACATCACGCTATCTCACTGCCGCTTTACGGCAGGCTACCTATTTTTTCCATTTTAATGAGAAAACTTATTTCGCCAAAAAATGTCGATACAAGGTCCGCTGGTCGCGCTGACGCCGACGATATATCACCCACGTATATCTGGTATTAGAAAGGGCTTGGAAGATTTGTATATGAGGCATGGCCTGCCTAACTTCCACCATTTAGACAAAATCTTCTAGAGCGTCACGTTTCCGACTTATAATAAGCTATCCAAGTTAGAATCTACTCACAGATGGCACAATCAGTACAACTTTGATTTTGTTAGCCACACATAAAACCTGTATCAATCAATAGCTGGCATCAATACAAACAAATATTATATGAGACAAAGTCTTCTAAAGCGTCACATTTCCGAAATAATGGTAATAAACTTTCTAAATTCTGTCTCATTCAAAACTAGTTCGTATTGATACCAGCTATCGATTAATATAAGTCAAATGTGTGGTGGACGCATCTTTGAAAAAAAAAAATGGCTGAAGTTAGGCAGGCCATTTAATTCAAACCCCTTTGGACGCAACTAAACGTGTCATTATTGTTACGGAGTATTAATACTGATAGCTCTTGAACGTAGTTTTGGGCTGATTGCATTATTTTGTATTATTTGGTGAAAATCGTACTGAGATAAATAATCATTTGAATGACGTAGCACTTTGGTTATATATCAAAAGAGCGTCGACATTTCATGGTCCTCCCGGTGGTGCTACCTACCGTCCAAAAATATACCGACATACTTATACTATATCTTTTATAAATTAGACTTATCTATACTAATATTATAAAGCTGAAGAATTTGTTTGTTTGTTTGGTTGAACGCGCTAATCTCAGGAACTTCTGGTTCGAATTGAAAAAATCTTTTAGTGTTGGATAGCCCATTTATCGAGGAAGGCTATAGGCTATATAACATCACGCTGCGACCAATAGGAGCGGAGCATCAATAAAAAATGTTATGCAGACGAAGCTGCGGGAGTCAGCTAGTCAAATAATAATACTACCTAGTTGGTCTACTGGTTGCAAGCGCGCCTGCTGAGCATGAGGTCCTGGGTTCAATTCCCGGGTCGGGCGAAGTGTTATTAGGTTTTTCCATTAGTAATTTCTCTGTAGCAGCCACGGAGTCTGGATTTGTGCCCGGTTAATGGCAATAGGCTCGCTCCCTGTAAAATGGGACTTAAAACATAACTGGCGAAATGTGGGTGGAACTATTAAGTACACTTCTGCCTACCCCTTCGGGGGAGACAGGCGTGATGTCATGTTGTGTATGAAGAGCTATAAACTATTCTTACCCTTTATGTTTAACAAGCGCGTCGGCGGCGACAAGCCCGTTCAGGCAGTTGGCCGTGGCTTCTAAGCTGAGGCAGTACGGATGCACTCGCTGACTCTCCACGCGTTGTTGGACCAGCTTCAGAACTTGTTTGTGTGCGCTACTTGTTTGCTGGAAATATAACGGAAAATGTTGGTAGCGGTTGATGAACGCAGTATTAGATGGTATCATTACCGTTCTTAGTAATTTGCCGAAGTCCGGTTTAAATATTGGGGACTAGTGCCTTTTTTCAAGAGGCTGTAACAAATTGAAAATTGCGGAAGAAAATGGTGACAGTATTTATTAACGCAAAAACGAATACACACACCTAAACGAAACCCTAAAAATAACAGCGCGCTTTTTTAGGCACTCATTACTGAAAATTTAGAATATTGAAACATAAGATGGTAATAAACACATGCTGTCATCTCCAATCGGTTAGGGATTTTAGCTAATGAAATAGTAATAATGCTTTAACAAAATTTCACCGTTTCTCATGATTTATTAAAATATAAAACGCGTGATGTAGCTAAAAGGCTCAAGGCACACTCTACATACCTCAGTCATAACTTCAGCGCACTTCAATAACGTCGTAAGCGCCGGCAAGACGGACCACTTCAACAGATACTGTATCTTTGTATCGTCGCCCAGCGAGTACAGCTCACCGGTGTACGAAATAACTCCGTTTTGTATACAGTAGTCCAGCGCTTTGTTGAATGTCTAAAACGTTAAAAAAAGGTGATTCGGTACTTGGCTTGAATGAGAATAGCTATTAAAAAAAATAAGCTGAAGCGACAAAATGAAAGAATCATGACTATAGTAAGCGCCAGATAAACGTGGAATAAAGTTCATTGCCCTTTCCTTAATTTTTCTGGTTAGGTACGCGGACAATAAATTATGAATCGTTTTTCATTACTAAAAAAAGGAAAGGATCACGATAGATGTCGATTCAGGACAACTTTATGTCATTATTATTATTTTCGGAATTATGTATGTCAATAAATTATGTATGTGTCAATGACCATTATTCCACGTTTATCTGGCGTTTACTATATCTAGAGTGACGATCGACAAAACACACAAACGGACAGATAATCGAAAATAAGCTTAAGTACGTGTACGAAGAATTTGGAAGTCACGGGGAGAGGCCTTTGCCCAGCAGTGGGATGATACAGGCTAACAGTAACGTGTACGTGCAAAAAGTTTAAATTCGTCTGGAAATAAGAGTTCCCATGTATATTAATGATTGGTCTTTTATCAGAGAGGCGTATGTATAATGTAAGCATGCGCAGAAGGCGTTCTGTAGTTTTTGCCTACCCCATGGGAAAAACGCCTGAGTTTGTGTTTGTATGTATCAGCCCCCGTATTCAAAACGCTTCGATTCGATTTCGGAAAGTCGTATGTCTATCTTTTTTTGGCATTACGAAAACGAGCGAGATAGTCATACGATTTTCCGAAATCAAACTCAAAGCATTTATTTCAATTAGACCATTACAGGCACTTTTGAATGTCAAAACACAAAAAAAAACTAAGCTACAGTCCCAGTCACAGGGCATAATAACTTGTGAAAGTACTAAGCCCATTCGAAAGCGTAGACCTCTATGGAGAAGAATGGGCAAGAAACTCCATGGACACTCTTTTAAATCATTATGATGTAAAGTCTTGGTTACATCATTCATGTCGAGATTATACATTTATGTGAGAACGATGTAGAAAGACGTGCGAGTAAGAGCGTCCAGAGTAAAAAGATAAAATTAACAATTCAAAAATACAATAATCCATGGCAGCTGCGAGATGACCAGTCCCTACTGACAGCGCCCGTTCACGAACATGACCGAAATCGAATCGAAGCGTTGTGAATACGAGGCCAGAAAGGCAATCATTAAAAATACAGATTCACTCATACTTACGTTTGCTTCTTCTCTTTCTAAATGGAAAAATTCGTGACCGAGTAGTTTTCTAACGCGGTGGTAATCCACTTCCAAATTATCTAGAAATGAAAACGAAAAGTGTTTTACTAATTTATTTGTTTATTTCATAAAATGTAATTCCAAGGTTAATATTATAAAAATGTTCATTTAAATTAGTAATTCAAAATTACTAACTTAAATGAACATTTTTATAGTATCGTAAAATAAACAATATAACCGTGGTAAAGAGCTACGATACGATAACAAGCTTTGGAAACAGCTATTTCATTGTAATACAATGATAAATTAAAATTAGTATTTCATCCATGTCGAAATTACTATGAAACAAGTAAAGCTTTCTATCAGAGAATTTTTCATTTTTTTTTTTGTAATAGGATCGTGTACTTCCATAGATTACCTCTTACAAAAGAAACAAACATTTTATTGTCAGCTTCAAGTTTCTTCATAGTATTAATTTATACATACGGGGTGGAAGGGACACCGTACCGAAAACGGGAACCACGTACTCAGTCCATCATTCTGTACCCTCCCACGTAGAAATTTTTCATCGGTAATTTAAAAACAAACAGCTGTTCCATACATTTTGACCGTGTAGGTATTGCACTTTTGTAGGAAACAGCAGATTTTTTTTTAATAACCTTAAATAAATTAGAAATTTAGAAATTTTTAGTCGGTTTCAGAATGATGTACTGAGTAAAAGAATCAATCACAATATTTTATTAGTTTACTTGTTACAACGTGGAAAACAAAGATTACCGAGTGCATGGTGGTAAAAGTACGAATCACAGAATAGTTCGGACTTTTACCATTAAGAGTTGGGAAATCTTAGGTTTTACTGGAAAATCTTGGGATTTATCGTAGCTCGGGCTTCTACAGAAACATAAATACAAGGAACTTTTGTTCAAAATGTATGTAATGCTACAAGATTCAGCGATTTATGCGTCTGTCAGGGAATTTTGTGTTTTAATTCTAGATTTTTATAAAATTTAAAATTGCAGAGTAAACTCACCTCTAGCGACTGCGCATCTGTGTACAATCAGACAAATGATAGCCGGCGGCACCAGGTAGTGCAGTATGGGGTTCACGTACAGCTGCAGTTGGACTATAGGCACGGCCGCCACCATCGTCTCTGCTTGGAGTATGTGACCTGAAAATTTGCCAAGGTGATAAAAACATAATTATAGAACACTAGTGTGCTACAGTGTGCTGATTTTTTATATTAGATGGTGTTGTATATGTATGTGTGAGCAGCGCGTATGTAAGCGTGCGCTGCGTCCCCACCCAAACCTCTAATGCAGGATTAAAGCAGTGTGCTATTAGCCGTGAGTAGTTTCACTTGTGTCCCTACGCACCTACATAACAGTGGCGACGAGGTACCCACAGTAGCAAAAAGTAATAAAAAAAAGTCTGTTGAAAAATGGCACAGTCATTTTGTGGAATTTTGTCAATTTTCGATCATAATGTTAGTGATTGGAAGACCTACAAAGGTCGCGTGACACAATGGTTCATCGCAAATAACATCGATGCAAAAAACGATGCGGCGGGAACCAGGAGGCGAGCTATTCTACTCAGCGCACTCAACGATGGTACATACAAGTTGGCAGCAGATTTAGCCCTGCCCAAGGACGTACAAGAGGTACCATACGAAGATCTGGTGACGTTGTTGGATAACCACTTCACACCAAAACGTTGCGGGTTCAGCGAACGGCACAACTTTTACGCAGCTTCGCAGCAGCATGGCGAGACACCTACGCAATGGGCAGCGAGGTTACGTGGACTAACGGCGCATTGCGGATTCAGCAATGTTGAGGAGGCCTTGCGTGATCGTTTTGTGATGGGGATGCTGGCGGGTCCTGAACGGGAGAAACTATTTGCTCTGGACTTGGAGACCTTAACCTTGGCGAAGGCGGTGGAGCTAGCAGAGAGCATTAGATGCGCGCGGGCAGGCGCTGCCGCTACTGCTCCTACATCTACAGATCAAGCACAGGTGTTCAAGATCGCGAAAGGACAAAATAGTGTCAACACGACCAATAGTGCCGAGAAAAAAAGGTGTTCAGTGTGCGGTCGCGTTAATCACGAATCGTCTCAGTGTCGGTTTGCAAAGTATAAGTGTAAAAAGTGCAACACAGTAGGGCATTTGCGAAGAATGTGTAATAAACTTAACTACGTGTTAAGGGGGGATGTGAGCGAGGACGATGATGGTAAGTCGCTTTATAACATTTGTTCAGCTCGGGGAGAACCTATGACAGAAACGGTGACGATAAACGGTCGGAATTTAAAATTTCAATTGGATAGCGGATCGGCGGTGACGGTCATATCTGAAGGTACATATAAAAAATTGTTTTCGGGTATACCATTGCATATTTCTAACAAAAGATTTTATGGTTACACGGGAACCGATATGCAGTGTATAGGCTATGTGCGTCTACCTATAACATATATGAAGCGCACACACACACTTGACGTGTTTGTCATACGACACGGCGGCCCACCGTTGCTAGGTCGCGACTTCATATCGATATTTAAATTAAAGTTAACATCTGTAAATTTTCTTAACCATGCTCAAACCGCAGTTGACCGGTTACAAATACAGTTCCCTGAAGCATTTTCAGACAAGCTAGGCGCTTTTAAAAACTATAAAGTTAAGTTGCAACTAAGTAATGATGCAAAACCGATATTTTTTAAAGCGCGTCCCATTGCGTTTGCGTTGCGTGACAAAGTCGATAAAGAGTTAGAACGCTTGTTAAACCTCGGAGTGTTAAAACCAGTTAAACATGCGGACTATGCATCCCCTATTGTGCCGGTACTCAAACGTGATGGTTCCGTCAGATTATGTGCCGATTATTCGGTGACCATTAACAAACAATTAGTAATAGAACAATATCCTTTACCGACGGTTCACGAATTATTTTCAAAATTACACGGAGGCCAGCAGTTCTCGAAAATAGATTTATCCATGGCCTATAATCAATTTCTGCTCGATGATGAGTCACAAAACATAACCTGTATTAACACTCACCGAGGTTTGTTTAAATATACGCGTCTTGTATTCGGCTTGTCGAGCGCGCCGTCTATTTTTCAGCGCGCGATGGAAACCGTGTTGTCCGGGTTAGACGGAGTGTTATGCCTATTGGATGACGTGTTGGTAACAGCAAGCACTGAAGATTTGCATGTGGAAAAGCTACACATAGTTCTCAAGAGACTTCAGGACGCGGGACTAACTTTGCGGAAGGACAAATGCGAATTTTTTAAAGACGAAATAAAATATTTAGGATATATTATCAACAAGAACGGTCCAAAGAAAGATTCGTCTAAAGTAAAGGCGATTGTAGACGCTCCTGTTCCAACTAATATTGCCACCTTGCAATCATTTTTAGGGCTTGTTAACTACTATCGAAATTTCGTCCCTCGAGCATCAAGCATTCTCAGTCCCTTGTACGACTTGTTAAAAAAAGGAGTTAAGTGGCATTGGACAGCAATACATCAAAATGCATTCAATGAAATAAAGAAATGCTTAACGTCGGAACAAGTGTTAACACATTTTGACCCAAATTCTAAAATAATATTGACGGTAGATGCGTCTCCATTTGGTTTAGGCGCTATTTTATCACAAGTAGGTAGTGATATGTTAGAACGTCCCATATCATTCGCGTCCCGTACGCTCACGTCAGCCGAAAAACGATACTCGCAAATACAGAAGGAAGCCACAGCGATTATATTTGGCATTAAACGTTATCATCAATATTTATACGGCAGATCGATACCGTTTGTATTACGTACCGACCACAAACCCTTGATCACTATTTTTGGTCCCTATAAGGGCATACCTGAAGTATCGGCTAATAGGCTACAAAGATACGCAATGTTCTTAAGCGCGTATAATTACACAATTGAGTACGTAAGAAGTGCCGACAACAACGCAGACTATTTGTCACGAGCGAGTTTACGTCACGATCAAAAACTGATAGAGGAGCGGGGGGACAGCGGCGCTCACGCGGCCGCATCCGCGGCTCTTATCGACCGGGCGACTTATGTTAATTTTGTAGTTGAAGGCAGCATACCTGTAACATTGGACGAATTACGCAAAGAAACTGCCAAAGATATTATTTTAGCAAAGGTAATTAATTACATTAATCAGGGGTGGCCTAGACAATTGTTGTCGGATTTATATATTAAGCCTTATTATTTGTGTAGGACACAATTATCACATGAAAATGGTTGCCTCATGAGAGGACATAAAGTGGTTATCCCGGAAACGTTACGCTCAAAAATTTTACACGAGTTGCATAATTCGCATTTGGGCATTGTGAAAACGAAAGCGGAGGCTAGATCACGATTTTGGTTCCCAGGAGTAGATGCGGCGCTGGAGGCAATGATCAACTCGTGCGACATCTGCCAACAGTTACGGCCGTCCCCGCCGCGAACGCCGATAATTCCGTGGCGGTACCCACCAAAGCCATTCTATAGAATACATATCGACTTCCTAGGCCCGCTAAATAATCAGATGTTTTTCGTAGTTGTAGACGCGTACACCAAATGGGTGGAGTTGTACGATGTTACTATGTCTACAACTTCCACTACCGTCATAGGGAAACTATACGATTTTATGTCCAAGTACGGCTTGCCACATACAATCGTAAGTGATAACGGCACCGCGTTTACGTCATTTGAGTTTAGAAATTTTTGTTTAAGAAACGGCATCGACCATATGACGTCACCGGCCTACAATCCGGAAAGTAACGGGCAAGCGGAAAGTTATGTTAAAATCGTTAAAAAAGGTATTAAATCATGCGTTATTAATTCGCGCAATAAAAGTGATTGCAAGTTAAAAATATTAAAATATCTTTTTGACTACCGCAATTCGGTCCATTCTGTCACGGGATTCTCACCGGCTGAGCTGGTGTTTGGCCGCAAGTTGAGGTCACGCTTAGATCTGATCAATCCGAAAACCCCTTCGGCCTCTCTCACATCCCTCACTAATAATGTTTACCGTCAACAGTGTTCGCAAATTAAAGCACGTGGAGGTTGTAATAAACAAGTGTTTAAGCCAGGGGACCAGATAATGTACAAAAAGTTTTTAAATAATGCTACATTCCGTTGGTGCAAAGGTATCATTAAAAAGAGGCTGGGTAAAGTACTTTACCTTATTCAGGACTTGATTTCGACGTGTGATGTGAAAAAGCATAAAAATCAAATAATATTATTTAAAGATGGCAAGGGTAATGTTTCACAACAGGCGGAGGCGCAACATCATTATGACTTTGATGATTTTAATAACAGTCGTAGCGAGCCATTGCCTGGCGACCCTCAGGTACAGAATCCCGCGGGGGAGGGAACTGACGAGGCAGATCTGCAATCACCACCGTCTGCAGACACAAATACAGTCTCGGATCCAATTTCAAGGAATCCAGAAAGACTGTTGAGAAACATTCCCAGGGTAGATTATAAACCTTTCCTGTAACTTTTGTATGTTTCTATTGTTAATTAATATTGTATTTGCACAACTTTATATCATTTTGTTCAAATAAGGGGGAAGTGTTGTATATGTATGTGTGAGCAGCGCGTATGTAAGCGTGCGCTGCGTCCCCACCCAAACCTCTAATGCAGGATTAAAGCAGTGTGCTATTAGCCGTGAGTAGTTTCACTTGTGTCCCTACGCACCTACATAACAGATGGGCTTACTCTTGACCTCAAAATTCGTCCGCGTGAAATTAAAAATATTACTTCCCTATTTGAATCGGATTTTGTTAATAATTTCATGGGCTTTATTTTTTGCTCGTAACCCTAAGTCACCTAAGTTAATGGTAGCCTAAGTTACTTTTTATAACATCCGCTATCTGCCAGTAAAGGTCCCGTCCAAATCGGTCCAGTCGTTTCGGAGATTAGCCGGAACAGATAGACAAAACTTAAAAAAAAAAAATAATTGTTTTTATTACATAGATGGCCGTTTGAATCTCTTCCTGTTTTTAACTGTTTTCCAAAATACACTTTACGACCTGAATACAGATACTCGCTGTATTTTTTATTAGTATGTAAGCCTGATTGACAGATAAGTTTTACCGGCGATTTAGTTTTCAGGATTACTCTATCTGTGGGTATCTATGGATTAATGGATAGATAAACCATACTATAATATAAATATTATCTCGTAGGCTCGACGTATCAACCAAATTATTGACATAAGTCGCATTTATAGATAAGGATTACTTTTAATACATTTGTAATGCATGTGGACAGATTTTTCAAAATGATCGGTCTTTACCTACTTAAAAGGTGGAAGCGCCATTGTAGCCCGCGAAATTTAAATTTTCTTACATTTTTTGCAATTTGCCGGCAAAAGTCAGGCTGTATGTTGAACAAAATATGATTTGCGGCCGTAATACGCATCATCATCTACCGTCTAGCTTTTTCCCAACAATGTTGGGGTCGGCTTCCAGTCTAACCGGATGCAGCTGAATACCAGTATACATTACCAGTATGCCAGTTTACATGTAGCGACTGCCTATCTAACCTCCATAACCCAGTTAGTACTGGGTAATACGATACCCCTTGGCAAGACTTGTTGTCAGACTTGCGGGCCACTGACTGCCTGTAACGACTGTCAAATATTTACAATTAACAGCCGGGACCAACGGCTTAACGTGTTTTCCGAGGCACGGAGGAAACGCGGTATGTTATGGATGGTCACCCATCCACGGACCCACCCAGGCAAGCGCGGTTTAACCGGGCTTATTTAGCCACGAGCTCCTCGAGCCGTATTACGCATATATTTACGGAATTAAAATCATCAATACAACTCTCGACGTGAATTTCGCGGGCCAGCCTGGCGCTTTCCCCTAAACAGTGAGCGCAGTTACAAGATGAGCGATGTAGGTATTTCCAAAAAAAAGTAATTTAAAAAATCGACTGCGGTTCCGGGAACCATTCCATTTTTATATTTTCATACTCAAATGGGTCCCGCCTGTTTCCAACTTTTTTAAATTTAGCTTTTAATGTTTTTTTTTTCAACTTAAGTTTTTTACCGCAGCCGGGTTTTTTAGTTTTTTTAATTAGTTTTATTTTCTAGCTTTTTAGTTTACAAATGTGAAAGATTTCACAGACGATAAGCCAAACAAATTTTTACCGCCTTCACCGCGTGGAGGTACTCTCAGCTGATGTTGTGTTCTGATTCAAAATTTATACCCGGTGTCACATTTGAATTTGGCGCCAAAAATCCACCATTTTTTTTTATATACCCAGTGTCACTCTCACTGTAAATACGAATCTAACGACTCCTCTCAAGCTAAAATCTATCGAACCGTTCAGGCCGCAGAGCGTGCCAAACAATTATACATATACTCTAGAAAAATATAACCCTCTTTCTAGCGCAGTCGGGTAAAAATAGACAGTCTTTCCACTCCTAAAAAAAAGACGCAGGTGTGAATCAAGACACCCCTACGTTTCTATTCACATCTGATAGGTATAAAAACAAATCCATTACCTACTTAGTAATTTATTGAACACCAGTAAAGTTATTATGTACAATATCTAGTAAATAATTACTCTCAGTAAATACACAAACATAAGTATCTTTGCATTCAATCGAATTACCATTATTCAGTGTAAACACAATTTTATTTTCATGAAGTTCAATGCGTAATATTGTGACCAACTTAATTATGATCTCATTTGCATATCTGGTCAAGAACAAAGATTTTAAATGCAAATTCAATTCCTGTAGTAGGCGTAGTTATACTTTCGAATGAAGTGGGACAGGAAATGTGTACATGACCTACAATATTTCGTCATACTATTCAATTTATAGATAATATTTTATCATTACGATTTCAAATTCGATAAAGGTTATAAACATGGAATGTGACAAATGCATTTTCTTGGTAAAGTTATCGTGATCGAAATAGTTCTGCACACCGGAACAAAATTGTCGCTTTGCAGAGCTACAAAAAACGTACAATTCCAGGCATGGAAGGCAATGTCTTCTTTACGGAGTACGTAAGAGTTTACATAACATAACTCAACATTACGCCTGTAAACCACGAAGGGTTAGGGAGAGGTGTACCTAATAGTACACCCACAATAATTCTCCAATTATGTTTAAGTCCCATGTATCAGGGGGCGGACCTATTGCCGTCAACCGGTCAGAAATCCAGACTCCGTGGCTGCTACTGAGAAATTCTTAATGGAAGAACCAAATAACAATTTTCCCAACCCGGGAATCGAACCCAGGAAGTCATACTCAGCAGTCGCGCTTGCGACCACTGGACATTTGGACATTCGAGGCAGTCACATAAGTAGCATAGAAATCAGACGATGTCATGGCGATTGCACTACAGCTTTGCCGCTTCGATTTGTGATCGGAATTGTAACTTAAATTATTTATTTATCAAAAAGCCTATTTGTACATAGCCGTAACAAAATGTAACATACTGTAAAACGTAGTACGTAGTCTAAAGAAAATCGTAGTCGACTGATTATGACCAAGACCTTGGATTAGAAATAATTATGAATTAGTATTTATGTTGGTAAAACTAAAAAGTATATTTGAAAAAATAGGGAGAAAATAATTTAAGGTTGTTGACTGTACCATTATTTGGGACTAAAGCTAGGAAGAGAGAGAGATAAAAATATTTACCTTTCATCTTCTTCTTCACATCACTAGACAGATCCGTCAGTGCTCCCGAGATCAGTCTCAGCTTTCTCTCCTTATCCAGCCTCATCATCTTCTTATGCACCACCAAGATCCTCTCAACACTGCTCCTTACATCATTTTCGAAGACTGTAGCTCCCAAATTCCTTAGCTCCTGAACCATCCAACCTGCTTCTTTCACAACCTGCTCGAATTCTAACGGTGTATCCATCATCAGACTCTGCATTAGTACTAGGGAAAGAAGATTCGAGATTGTTGCTACTGTATTCTTCTGTTGAAGATTGATGACGTGATCTGCTATGCTTTGAACCTTTTTGAACTGTTCGGGTGTGAGTTGTTGGATGTCTAAAGGTTTGAGCGTTTCTTTGGAATGTGAGGTGTCGTTCTTGAGGTACTCTCTCACGGAAAGCGGCGAGCCCAGGTTGATGTAGATGTTGCCGAAGTGGTCGTTTAGGCTGTGTAGCGCTTTTAGGAAACCCTGGAATTAAAATTTTGTTGCTTTAGGATAAAGTTTGTAATATAAAAATTAACACTGGCTAGACGCGGATATGGCCGATGGTGCAAGGCTTTGACCGAGGCCTTTGGTGGCCAAGGTTAGGTCAAAGAAGCCAGGGCCCTCCTAATGCTCTTTGGGTCGATGATATCGTCAAAGTCGCTCGAAACACCTGGATATAGCGACGCACAGAACTGGGAAATGTGGCAGAAAAAAGGGGAGGATATACCCAGCATTGGGTGATTCCGGACTGATATGATGATGATGAATTTAAAGGTGGATCATAGGATGTGATGTGATCATGTGCCTACCAGATATAATTATGTAAAATAATTAGCTACAGGTAGCATTTCTGGCAGATGCCGAAGCCGATTAGTCAACCACAGCCTTCGGCTAAATATGAAGATTTAATAACTTCAAAAAAATCTGTTCAGGAATGGTGAAAAGTGAATAAAATTATGATTTATTAAAACTTTAAACTCATAGTTTATGTTGATTGCATGTAAACAAATTAACGAGATGAATAAAATGATCTTTGCTACTTGTCAAAAATAATAACACTTCGAAATAATGTCAATAATAATATTTATTTCGCCGAAGCCGACGGCTGTTTTTTTTGCAGAGGGTGGCTGAAACAGAAGCTTCGGTCGGACACTAGCTACAGGCTACCCGTGATTGTCGGTAAAATAAATTAATGGTTTCTATCAAGAGCAGGCTTTCAAAAAATATTCAGCGATATGCGATAGTTGGCTAAAGACTTTCAAACAAGTCAAAGGCGTAAAACAATAAGGTGTCAATCATACACACATCAAAAGTATCTAGGGATCAACATATATTTTTGCAATAACTTTTCTCCTGATTGATATTAATTAAAATTTTCTTTAAGGATTCATCAAATAAAGTGTTTTCGTTTGTCACAGTAACGATAAACCAAGTCACCTTTGCATTAATAAAGAAATTTGCCATTTTCCTAATAAAGGGATTTTTGACATTTGAACCACTAACATTAAAGTTCGAAAAAAAGACTGAAATAAAAGTTTTCTTTAAAATTTTATTGGGTAACTTAAACAATTAATAATCCGTGTTTCTACCGCGAACACTAACAACACAAGAACATCGGTTTGGCATACTCAAAATGAGTTCATCCAAATCACGCTGTGGAATGGCCGCCCATGTTCGTTGCAACAACAAAAAAAGGTCTTCTTGCGACTGGATACCCTCCATATTCGGCAGAGCTCTTCTCTGTAGCATATCCCATGCATGCTCAATCGGGTTCAAATCTGGCGACTGAGCAGGCCAGGGCAGGACATTGATGTTAGCTGCGGCGAGAGTCTGTCTTACAACTCTTGCGGTGTGCGGTCGTGCATTATCATGCATTAACTGAAATAAGGGACCGATTTGCACTTGTAGAGGAACGATGACGTCTGATACAATCGTCTCAGCATAAATTTGAGCGTTGAGGTTGCCTCTGATCCAAATCAACTCAGTTCTTCCGCCGATCCAAATACCCGCCCATACCATGATGGTTCCACCACTATAAGGATGGACTTCCTGGCAGGATTTTAATCGCTGTTAGCGTCCAGGGGTTCTCCAGTGTCGTATACGTCTTGTATCCGGTCTCATACCAAAACGAGACTCATCAGAAAAGCACACGAAACGCCATTGTTCTTCTGCCCAATTTCTGTGTTCAAGAGCCCATTGATATCGAATCCTACGATTGTGCATTGCTATAGGTGGTACCCGTAGCGGTCTTCGGGAATGAAGGTTCACTTCATGCAAGCGGTTTCTGACTGTTTGGTCGCTAATTAAGTTCCCTGAAGAGTGATGAAGCCTCACGGCTAACATCATGGCGGTTATTGTTGGAGCTCTTCGAGTTAAGATTTGAATGTATCGGTCTTGTCTCCGTGTGGTGCAGCGATACCGTCCTCCATGGCGCTCAGCCACGGTACCAGTGCTTCGGTAACGTGTCCAAAGTCGACTGATAACACTCTGACTTGTATTCAGAGCTAAAGCCACAGTACGTTGCCGGGAACCAGCTTCTATCATTCCCACGGCTCTGAGCATTTCTTCCCTGCTTAAATGACGTCGCCGCTCCATAATAACGTTGGTTTTAATCAGTAGTAGGGAAACAGTAGCACTAATAATGTCTTCAATGCGTTGTATGTTTTTATAGGGAAAATATTGACAGCTTATTTTCATCTTTTACTCGAATTTGATTGAGAGTTCCTGATTCAAATTATGAAATGCATCAAAAAGGATCCATATAAATTTATAAAATCATAAATTTATTACAAAGGCACATCTCAATCTCAAGAAATCCGCATAAAAATGCTTGATCCCTAGACACTTTTGATGTGTGTATATTAGGAAATTGACGCAAGCGTACCTACAGATTGGTTTTACATTATCATGCGAATTTTAAGATAAATATTAAATTTACAGATTATCTTAGAAACTCTAAGTACAAAAGTCCATAGTTCAAAAGCAATTGAGTATTTTGTAATATTTGCTGATATTGCGACGTAGGTAGTATATTACGTGTCAGTGTAGTTCATGTAAGTCGCCACGACATTTTATACTCTTTTTTTATTCCGTTGCCTGTCTCGTTGGTCCAGTAGTTGCAATCGCGACTGCTGAGCATGAGAACCTGGGTTCCATTCCCGGGTTGGGCCAATTGTTATTGAATTGTTCAGTAGCAGCCACGGAGTCTGGATTTGTCCTCCTCTGCCTAACCCTTCGGTGATTACAGGCCCGAGGTTATGTTGTTTTTAGTCCGTCTCATGACGTATTGTGTCACCTGTTTAGCTACTATTAACCTTTTGAACGCCAGAGCATAAATACAGGCTAGTGCCCTGCATGCCAAGCCACATTTTCACCGCATCCAAATTCGACGTGTCCGTGGCGTCGTGAGCACTTTTTTCATTTGACGTCCATAGGCGTCCGTGGCGGTCTAAAGGTTACACAGCCTATGAAACCCTTTCAGTTGCTATAAAAATGCCGTCAGGTTGACCCTACACCATCATAATATCACTTGAGATAGCAGCCGCATAACCATCTACGATTTATAGGTAAGTACTAAGACTTAAAATACCTGTGCCTGATCTTGGTACAGGTAGGTACTTCAGATGACATGTAGTTAATATAATTTCAAGGACACAAGAATATAAAGACGCAGACTGTTCCATTAAGTGGGCGTGACATGTCCTTTACGCGAATATGATATGATAATAGTAGCTCTTGTGCTTACATAACTCAATGAGGTGATAAAATGGATAAAACATTTGCATAATTTGTTAGAAGCAGTGAGCTGGCTGTCCGATATAGACTTTGTTAAATACATAGACAGGTATATTAGGCTTATGTGGTTGTGCAGAAGGTTTTCGACACACACATAACATCACGCCAGCAATCCCTGAGGGGTTCTGCACAAGTGTACCTATAGTACATTTACATTTCGCCGGTTTTGTTTAAGTCCCGTGTAATAGGCTGCTGTCGTACTGCCATCAACCGGGCACAAATCCTTGGCTTAGGCAGTCAATACGGACTATAATTATAATCGTCAGACAGATTTCGTTGATAAACTCTGAATTTAGAGGCAAATAAATTCCGTGTTGATATTTTTGAGTTTTTACGAGCAAACGATGACCTTTGTACGTCAAATATTGACTATTACAAGGTTGTGTCTATGTACCTATGTCCTGCATATTAAGAACGACCAACTTCCAAAATATAAGCTTGACTTAGTTATGTGCTGCTATACGCCCATCAAACATCTTTATAAATTATATTAAGTAAATAGATTAAGTTTTTGTTGTACTTTGAGAACGAAATAATAGCAATTATTATTATATTAAATAATAATTATTATAGGGCACCGTCCGGGAGAATCGATCCGACGCATTATTTCTGGGTGTTCTCGTCTGGCTAACGGAGAGTACTTGCACAGACACAACCTCGTTGCTGGGATTATCCACCAGCAACTTGCTTTGAAGTACAACCTTGTGGAATCAGAAGTGCCATACTATAAGTATGCGCCCGACCCAGTTCTCGATGATGGTAATATCACGTGTATTGGGATCGACCTATCGTCACGGACAGGACTATTGTTGCTAATAAGCCTGACATTGTGGTGATAGATCGATTGGAGCGTCGCGCAATACTAATCGTTGATATAACGGTCCCGCATGACGAGAACCTCGTGAAGGAAGAGAAAGATAAGCAATTCAAGTATCTAGATCTTGCTCGCGAGGTTCTCGACATGTGGTACGTGAGTACAGCAGTCATTGTGCCGATAGTCTTGTCGGCCAATGGTTTAATAGCCAAGAGCCTCGACCAACATCTGAGGAGGCTCTCGCTTGGCGGCTGGATCTAGGGCTTGATTCAGAAAGCAGTACTTCTGGACACGGCGCGTATTGTTAGGAGGTTCCTCTCTCAAGAGCCCTGACCACCGGTAGCTCGGACCCTGTTCCCGGTGCTGGTGGGCTACTATTTAATATATTTTTAAATGTTTTTTTTTAATACTAATTTTGTATAGGAATATTTAAAAATGTAAAAATAAGTCAGAAAAATAAATAAAGGTTATATTAAATTATTATTATTTATTTGTAGTCACACGAACAATGACGACTATGCAAAAATATTGATATTGATACAATCATTTGACACGTTCACGTGTGAGATTTATCCCAAGCATGTGCGTAGATATGTAGATATGATGTAATTTACAATCTATGTTAGATAAAATAATTACAGTGTGCAAAGGTTGTTATTTTTTATCACAATAATCTCGTAATAATTATGTTGGTAGGCCAACTTTTTGAATAAGCCTATTTGTCATCCTCAATATATGTATTTATGAATAATTTCATGACTATTTTTTTTTGGGTTTTGACCTATAATGGAAAATCGGAACTTTTATAATCTCATTTTCTTGCCCGTCTGTCGCAGAAGATTTTTCTTCTAATACCCTTTTTTTTGGGGTGGGTAATCATCAAATGACCTCTCCCGCTCTGGGTGGAGCGGGAGGGCGTGTCAGACTCTTACTGACTTTTAACCCAGCCGTGTTCCTTCAGTTGCCTGTGCCAAGGGCCACGGTAACTCTTTCGAACAAACCCGCAACCCTGGTAGGCATCAGTCCTGGTGGACCCTGTCGAACACAACACGCAACGACAGTCAACACGCTTTATCCGAAACAGGAACCTTCCGAAACAACCGTGTCCTGTGAGGACCTGCGTCAGGCGGAAGGTGAGGACGCCGTGGCGCCTCTCCAGCCACTCCTCAAAGTGGGGACTTATAGCCGCATTAGTGGCGTGCCCATTCTTCTAATACCATAAGAAATGATAATATCATGATTTATGAAGCCAACAATTAAATACAAAATGTACGTCATAAATAAGTGCAGTAATTTAGTTCCGTGTCTATTACATAAGTAAACGCGATTTATACATATGTGCATTCTTAAAAGTAATTTTGAATGTAATGTAAAAAAAACAGACAATAAATGGTAGGTAGTTTGTTTATTTTTTAATCAGAAATACCATGAAAGAACAAAACAACTAAAAAACAATAGTGGTAATAATGTTTTCCTATTTATATGCTAATTTAGTTTCTTGACCTTGCGACATAAAATATTTACACCTATATTGTTTTGAATTCATTGAATGGCACTAACGTAAATACAATGGAATTAACGGAACGCTTCGTAAAATGTTTTTATGAACCATGCTACCTATTAACTATCTTAGATTTTTTTTTGCGCTAAGTTCGCATTATACATATCAACTGATAAAAGTTAAATAAATGTAATATAAATGTTGCGCCACATCCAGCACCACTGAACTGCACTTTTCCATGGTCTTATCCTTCTGTGCTCCTAACCTTCCTGCTTCTCGCTCTAGCAAATGGCGGTTCTGAGCGACAGAAGTCAGAGACAGACCTGGTAGATATGGGGCAACCCTAAATATAAGCAATAGCTAGAAGGACTGACGCCTTAAAAAAGTTGCTGGAAGTGACTGGATACGGATGGCGGTGGACAGGGCATTGTGGTGCGGCTTCAAAGAGCCAGGAGTTGACTGGATAGTGTAAACAGATCCTTCACGAAGCCGCCAACCAAGCATTCTGTACATCAAACTAAGTAACTATGCAAAAACGATTGCTGGAAAATGACTTTTGTTTGGAGTTAAAAGTCACGTCAAACTTCTATTTTTTAGGGTTCCGTACCTCAAAAGGAAAAAACGGAACCCTTATAAGATCACTTTGTTGTCCGTCCGTCCGTCCGTCCGTCCGTCCGTCTGTCAAGACCGTTTTTCTCAGGAACGCGTGGAGGTATCAAACTGAAATTTCTATATGATACTTAGTTCTACTGTCCCTGGAAGCTGTAGAAAAATCAACCTTCTAAGTCAACGCAATCAAAAGATACAGCCACTTAGGCCGCAAATTTCCGCAAATTTTCGAAACTCGCACGGGAATCAAAACCTACAGGGTACTTCCCGTGAACTTAGAATCTTGAAATTTTGTACGAAGTCACGTCTTATAGTACAGATATAGGAAAAATTACGAAAACCGTAAATTTTTAGTTTCGTCATATAAAAAAAAGTTATATACCCACAGGTTTGTACGGAACCCTCGGTGCGCGAGTCCAACTCGCACTTGACCGGTTTTTTTTTAGTTGGAACTTTGATCTGTAACATCTCCGTAACTAGAAGTTTCCCAGGTATGGTCCAGAACAAAAAATGCTCGCAACGACGGGGAGAGCAAGTACGTTTAGGCTCCGTTAAGGGCTCCTTAAGAGCGTGTACGCCGTACGGCATTTCATACAAATTTTCAAGTCCTTATTTTTCGAAACGACTCAACCGATTTTAATGAAACTTCACACACATAAGCAGGATACATAGGTCTAAAAAGTTAGTGAAAAACATTTTCGAAATGTCTTATTTAAAAAAAGACAATTGGAAATTTCTGTTTCTATGGAAAATTTAAAATCGGTCTAATTTAACTGTAACACGATTTTGCGAAAATGTTTTTCACTAACTTTTTAGACCTATGTATCCTGCTTATGGGTATGAAGTTTCATTAAAATCGGTTCAGTCATATCGAAAAATAAGGACTTGAAAATTTGTATGAAACGCCGTACGGCGTACACGCTCTTAACACCCATTATTTTTCCCAAAATTGGTTGATACATCAAAAATTAACACTATAATATGACTATATCTTATGACTTTTTGTTCTTCCAGCATTTACATAAAACATGCCACACTGGTGGTAATCAGTCTAATATCTAAAAGATAAAATAATCATATTTGAAGTACTAAGCATGAGTGCGAAAAACTGTATTTGATAGGTACTCGCTATCGGTAACTAAACTCAGGTCAAGATGCGAATTATGATACTGTTATATTGACAAGTATCACCTAATCTATATACATTTATTTTCATCATAGCCATAAATTCACTGCTGAGTTTAGTACCTATAGTTATTTGGTTATGAACTATGGAAGACTTACAGTTAAACAAAACAGAATAAAGATAGTGTGACTGAAAGCCAATTACAACCCTTCACTTTAAAAAAAAACGAGACAGTCAAACGGACCGGCTGGATATTCAGCCTATAACGTATACACTACGGGGACAAAGGCTGGGATTTCGGTAAGGGGCAGTGGGCCATGCCATAATCTATCACGCGGGCTCAATGCGGGATGGTATGCTAGGGTGTTGGTTCACATGTCCTCGAATTGTTGGTTCTAAGGACGTTAGATGCCTCCGTCTCTACTTTTTGTTAGATCTTTTTTCTTTTAAAATGTAACAAGATCCACTGAGCTCTCACTTGCACTTTTAAGGACTATACACCCAGGCAAAAGAAATTGCTATAGGCGTGGCTTTTGATCTGGCTTCCAGACCTCACACTTGCACACTTGCATGCACAGATCATGTGTTTTTAAGTACCATTTATCTCTTTCTTTCACGTAAAGGCGTCTTTTGGTGGAGCGAGAAGCCCGGTCGCAAGTATCCGCATTCATTCGTAGACCTCTCACAAACTATAAGTCAGTTGCAAAAGTGACAGAAAGGGAAAAAGATGCAAGAAAATGCTGATTTGTACGTGTCAATGTGATTTCACCTTTAAGTTGAACAGAGGACAAATACATACATAAAACTCTGACTTTTTCCCATGGTGGTAGGGTAGGCAGAAACCACAGAAAGCCACCTGTCACACACGCGCGCATACGACTACAATCTGTCATATGTATGCTCGACGTTTTGCCTCTGTCCTAGTTTATTAATAGTTGGAATTCGTACCAGTGGGTCTGTCTACAGTTCTACACGCTACTACGGCGAGAACAATTAATGATGTAACTTGGAGCAAGTTCACACGTTGTGTTCAGTGGAGCGACAGTAAATACGTTTACCGTCTGCGTTTTACGAACTGACAAATTACGAATTGACATAGTTTTTGAAGATCAATGCTGTGCGGGCTTTATATGTATAGGCTTAAATGATAATGATAGACTGCCTCCTTTGTCTTTTTGTCTAATGGGGGCTAGTACGATTGCTGAGCTGGTCCTGGGTTCGATTCCAAGGTCTGGCAAAGTGTTACTGGGTTTTTCCATCAGTTATTTCTCAGTAGCAGCCACAGTGTTTGGCTTTGTGCCCGGTTGATGGCAATAGACTCGTCTCCATGGGACTTAAACATAACTGGCGAAATGTGGGTGTACTAATGGCTACAAGTCTGCCTAACCCTTCGGGGATTACAGGCGGGTTGTTATGTTATATTATGATAATTATATAAGATGTGGTTCCTACGGCCTACTACAGTTGTCGGATACTATAGTAATCAGTACAATACAACAGTGGCGACGGGTGATTTCATGAAGGAGGGAAGCCGCAGCAAAAAAAAAAAACAAAAAAAAACTTACCAAGGCCAGGCGTAGTCCAGGGGGGGGGGGGGGCGTAGGTAGGGCGTACATATTTCTCAGTCCACCCTTACTATACGTGTAAGCACTGACTGATAGATTGAAACAGTGTCTTGCAAGTATAATAAAAGTGGCTTTGAAAAAAGCCGGTTGTGGTGTGATGAACTGATGACGTATGATGTCTACTATACTAGGCAAAACTACTACTACTACTTAACAACAAGACTACTCTACTCACTTATTCTACTTATAATAACTACTTATACTCTAAAGCTATTCGTCTATTCTTTCTTACAAAGTGCGCTAAGACATTATCATAAAAGCCGGGATTATTCTTAATTTTAAGTAACAAATGTTTCTCTATAGAAAGAATGGCTAGATCAGATAATCGTTCTTGTTTTTGAGAATTACGCATGTACGTATGAATTCGCTTCAAAGCCGAAAACGACCTCTCCGCGGATGCTACTGTAACAGGAAGTGTCAAAAATATACTACATAATTTTGTAATTTGTGGAAAAGTGTCACATAATAATGAATTTTGAAAATTGAGATAAAGCTCGTAAACATCTAGTTTATTCAAAGATTGAGTTGTGTATAAGACTTTCAACTCATTCTTTAAAGCAGAGAACTCAAATATTTGCGGAAATTTGATTAACAAAGAAGATATTATTTCATCTGGAAATGCTCTACTATAAAAACTATACTTAGATTTATTGAGTAAATTAAGAAAACTCATTTGCGAAAGTGATTGGTACCTGTGTTGTATTTGCGTCTTAACATTGTCTATTATTTCAATGAAAAGTCGCCGATACATCGTTCTAACGTCTACTTCTGTATTTAGTCGTCTACTCTGTCGCGGCGGCTCACCGAATTCCTGAACGCTGTCATAAATAGAATCAAAATTGTTTATTAAATCATTTGCAAGCCAACTATTGAATGAATCTATTTCGCGGTTTGCTACTTCAATATCAATCTGTTTTGACTGCAATAAATTAAAAAGAACGTCGGTTTTTTGAAAAATGTCTGATAATACGTGCAAAAAAAAACAAAACTGCATGTTTTCTAATTTACTGAGAAAACATTCTGCCAAGGAAAGTGATTCACTATCCCAAAATTGCGGGTTATCTAACATCGAATTAAAAGTTTTAATTATGTCTAATCTGCAGTTAAAAATTACATTAATAATGCGTGAGTGATAATGCCAACGTGTTTCGGATACTCCGGGCATACGGCGGTCAGCTATTTCCTTCAAAAGGTTGGTCCGTTTAGTAGATTTGTTGAAAAACCTAACAATGCTATTTACGTGCCCAAAAAAAGTTTTCAGTTCCTGAATATTTTCAAGGGAACGGCTAAGAACTAAATTTAATACATGAGCGTAACATGGCACAAACATTGCCATATGACATGCATCCCGAATTTTTGCTTGAACGCCACCGTGCTCACCAGACATAACTGCCGCGCCGTCGTAAGACTGACCAACCAACTTATTCCTACAACGATACTGGTCAAGTATTTCCAACAACTGTTTGGATAAAACTTCAGCAGTTCGACTTCCGCTAACATCGTAAAAACCTAGGAATCTTTCTTCGATTCCAGTTTCAGATAGATATCGAAAAATTACAGTTAATTGCTCCCTATGACTGACATCGGGAGTTTCGTCAATCATTACAGACAGAAATTGAGCTTTATCTATCTCGATTCTAATGTGGTCTCGTAAAACGGATGCAATACTACGTATTAAATCATTTTGAATATCACTAGAGAGACCAGAAAACGCGGGGTTCTGAACTGAAGAACATAGTTCCAAATGTGAGTCCATTACTGTATCATACTTGCTCAAATATAACAAGGTTTCGATATAGTTACCACGGTTGTCGGAATTCGGACTTTCATCGTGGCCGCGAAAAGCTAATTCTTGTTTACCTAACAAAATAACGGTGTCGATAAACCGTTTCATTAAATTCCTATTTCGATCTACTTTTCTATTATGAGCTTCATGCGAATTAGCGAAAAATGATTCTATTCTACTACACCCGAACTCGTGTAAATCTAAACAGCTGCGAATATGCTTTTCAGTTTGAACATGTTTTTTCGAGGAATTCGTCAGATTATTAATATCCGTAAAACCCCCTTTATTCCAAAGGCTACTAGAATCTGAGAAAAGTAGGCACGGGAAACAATACATTTTATTTAATTTACAGCTGCCAGTCAGCCATTGATATTTATCGTATAGAGAAACATTAAAATGTTTCACAAAACCATCTTTTCGTTGATAATTAATTGCCATATTTGGACGCGCCCGCCCGAGTTTTATAACATGTTTTTTATTCTCAAAACTTAACCTTGAAAAACTAGTTTCTTCGCAAAGCAAATAATCTGTGAGACAGCAGTCTAAAGCGATCAATGCCATCCTAATTCTAATTAATTTTTAAATCTACTCTAAATAGGTAAGAAATTTCAACTTGATAAACTATCTACTTACCCAAATACCTAATTTCAACGTACTTTTATACTTTATTTTCACTACACAATACACGCACAAACTAATTTCTAATTGATACACTAATCAATTCAATTAATACAACGAACAAATTGCAAATTACCTATCTAAAACAAAATAAAAGCCATTAAGTACTTTACATTCATGCACATGAAAAATACGAATGCAATGCATTTGTTTACAAATTCTCGAGCGCCGAGCCCGAAGCATTACGAAATTTTACGAATCGAACCGAGTACGGCGCCCGCGCCAGTACATGCGTCTCCTCTCTCCGATATACGCATCTCGTTTACTCGCAAACAGTTCTTGCCTATAACCCGCATTATTCCGGCTTACCGACTCCTAAGATAAAGCGTGTCACGTGGCTCTAAGTGACGTCATGACGACATAGATTTGTATAGACATTTTAGAAGGAAAAAGCCGGGACGCCTACGAGTTATTTAGGAGCAACATGTTGTCTTTTTGGAATTTATTGACAAAAATTGTAATTTTGGCAGGCGTTTTGTAATACATAATATTTAAATTGTAGGGTGTATTAAATACCTTCATTATTATACCCTACTGACTTGGATTTCCAAAGGGAAGCCGGCAGGAATGGGCTTATTGCGTGCCTGCGCTACTGCAATACAACATGTAAGCAAATATTAGTATACTGGCTAAAAGGTTTTATTATCGCAGTATAAAAATATGTTCTTATTAGAGCCCAATTAAGTTCCTGCCATAGACTTGCTCCTTGCATGGTCATACATACCTGTATGACCATCATCTTCCTAGCCTTTTCCCAACAATGTTGGGGTCAGCTTCCAGTCTAACCGGATGCAACTGGATACCAGTATTTTACATGAAGCGAATTTTATCTAAGCTGCACAACCCAGTTCTCACTGGATAATACGATACCTTTGATAAGACTAGTTGTCAAGTTTTCGGGCTACTGACTACCTGTAATGACTGTCAAAGATCTACAAATGAGCGCCGGGTCGAACGGCTTAACGTGCTTTCCAAGGCATGCAAGAAACTGGGCACCCATCCACGCACCAACCTTGGCAAGCGCGGCTTAACATGAAGATCGGCCCGTGTGGCTGTTATTTATCCACGAGCTCCAACACGACCACGACGTCAACATGTATGAATAAAGTCGTGGAATTACTATATCTCGAACACTACTGCCACAATTTTTCGCTCATAAAGGTCGATATAAAATTATCAGCTATTAATAAAATTATTAACATGAGTGATACGGCCTTGTGACGAGTTTACGAAATACACGGTGACATTGACCTCCTTATTTACTACCAAATAGTAAATGATTGACGAATCTCTCTCTTTATGGGCCTCCGAACTGGTTTGACGGGATTTATCATTGCCAGATCTTGCGGTTGTTATTCAAAGTTAAAACGATTATTCGAGTAGCAGGCATTTGGATAACTCCTTTGTATATACGAGTGTGAGACAATCGATTTTGTCTAAATATACGGGTAAAAATGGATTATTCCTAGCCTGACCCGAAAACCTAACCCGGTAGCGGATTAGGTTAGGAATTTGAAATTATATTCCTAAACTTTTTTAATAACCGACGAAAAATTTCTATGTGGGGGGTTCAGAATGATGATACTGAGTATTTGGTTTCCGTTTTCGCGTCGGTGTCCCTTCCACCCCGTATATCGCAATTCGGGTTAGGTTAGGAATGATGTTTCGGGTCAAGTTAGGAATAGGGTTAGGTTAGGATTTTTTTTTTCAAATTCCTAACCTAACCCGCAACCGGGTTAGGTTTTCGGGCCAGGTTAGGTATAATCCGTAAAAAAACCTGTAATTTTCTTCGATAAAAATATTAGTTTATCAATAGTTAACTAGTCGCAAAAGTCACGCCCGGAAATGACATTCCAGTTTACCTAACTATGTGTTTGGCTAGCTTAGATAAAATTATTTAGGAGCAATGAGGATAAAAATTAATGGAATAGGTATATACACGAAATTCTAACTTTTACCTCTTGTTTCACATTATTATTTTGTTATATTGCATAATTATTATCTATATTTATGACATACCTACTTAAACTGAATCATTAATAGTATAAATATGTTAGCTCTTAGCCAAATTGTATTGTATGGCGGGCTGGTGTCCGCAATTCCATGTCCAAAGCGCGTATTTTGCGTAAGCGTAACGTCTCTTAGCCAGATAAGTCTACAACCTTTTTTCAAAAGCACTCGTAACATTTAGATAAGCCGTAATATCAGACTGCTGGGTATAGACCTCTGCTCATTTTTACTAAAGGTACAGAATTGTAATTCTGTACATGCATGTTGCCTGTTGATCTCTAGATTTTCCCATCTGGGATGAATGTCGGCTTTCTACGGGGTATACTCACATATGGTCAGTACAATACTAGTTCGACAAATTTTGATCATCATCAGGTCATGGACTGATATATGATTTAAAGTGTAACTCACCCCTGTAGACTCCTTAGGTTTAGGCACACCAAGATGCTCATAAGCGAAGAGGGAATGCTCCATCAGCCTGTCGTAGCTGATGTTCACAGGAACTATCGTGATATCGGAGACCTCGTGAGCGAATAGCGGGACAAGCGTCATTGAAAGCATCCCTGTAGATCAAAAGACTGTGAGTTTATAAAATTTGTGATTTTTTTTTGGGGTGCAAAATCACGGTTTACGGTAGAACTCAATGTAACATAGTCAAAAAATTGTGCTGATGTATGCATTTAATAATACACCTCTGTATTATTATATATTTATCATGGATGTATTTAAACATTAAAAAATTGCATTAAAGACATGAAAAATACTTTACTTTCGGAAGTCCGTGCTAAAAAATCAATGAAACAAACAATAGTCACCGACTTTCGAAAGTAAAATTATTTTCCATTTTTTTTTGTGTTTTTTTTGGAAGTCGGTTATTTTTATTTTACCCTTTTTATTTATCGTATCACACACAAATCCTTGTCAAGTATCAATTTCGCTATTTCTTTTAATTGGATGACATATTTTTAACAGGTATTTTGATTTAAAAACCAAACTACTGAACCGTTTTTGATGAAATTTCTATGGGACCAATCGGATGTGTATCCTTGCAAATAAAAGAAGAATTTTAATTTAAATATGAGGTAACGAAAACCAAAACAACAAAAAAATACAATCTAATTGAGAACCTCTTCCTTTTTTCGAAGTCGGTTAAAAAATCTTTCAAAAAGTTGAAACATCACCTCCAATATCTCCGTAACCAGAAGGTATTTAGTTATGACCCAGAACAAAAAAAAAATACAACCGAATTGAGAACCTCCTCCTTTTTTGAAGTCGGTTGAAAAAAACGATCTCAATGACGGAGAGAACGTTCGTAGTGCCTTTCGGCTTCGATAAGAGTCTTTTGACACCCATTATTTATTTCCTGCTATTTCTAATCTACCTAACCGCACCAATTAGGTCATTGGGTACAAGACCGACAGTGTGTAAACATAATTCCATTTGTCTTAAGATTGCAAACACTTCATGTTACTTAAGCAAAGATCAGTTATACCTAATACACAAATAACTACATATACAAGGACAAATATACCTTGTACTAAGAAACTATGTCAAAGCTTCAAACAAAGTAAGTATGCTTTGCATTGAAAACCAGTAAGATGATGGTTGAGAAAATGTCGATGGTATTGTTTATCATGTAAGTACTTTTTACCCGACTACGACCAAGCGAGAGGAGGGTTATGTTTTTATTTTTTGCAATGATGTGTAAAGCAATTTTTGACTAGTTAAGAGAAGAAAATTTCCACTTGAGGATTTCCGACGAGCAAGTAATACATGAATGCGTCGATATTCGCAACAACAACAAAACTTTATGATACTTCTATTAAAGTGTATTATTCAATGTCATAAGAAAATCCGACGATATGTGCTGGTAGAAAGCCACTTTTTTTACCACTGATGACTTAAAAACCCAAGCAAGCGATTTTTGGTCTAAAAACCTGAGCAAGCGAATTTTAAAATATCCGTTTTTTTTATATTTTAGTTAAAATAGTTTCTGAAACTATTTGTCTTTTCAATAATAAAAATACACGTGATACAAGGGGAGGTGGGGTTATAAGTGGCTTAAAAAAACTCACGTGATTAAAGGACGGCCCCTAACAGGTTCTATATATATGATCAACAACTCACCATATTTCGGAGGCATACTCTTATTGCTTCTACTCCTGGTGCCTTCAAGGAAGAATTCAATAGGAGCACAGTGCTTCCCCACCACAGTCCTGACGTATTGCTTCAGGGTCGCTGCATACAACGGGTCCCCAGCTAACGTGCGACGGATGTAGAACGCACATGTCTCTCTCATGCGACGCCCTATGACCGCCATGGAGTAGAAATCTAGAAATAATATGCTTGTTAGAACGGTTAAGTTAAAAGATAGGTGGCGAGAAAAATAAAGGGATTTTTTTAAAGAGATCTTTGGATATAACGTGCGAGTAGCATAGTGATAGTAAATAATTAAATAAATACGCTGGACATTACACACAGCGCCATCTAGTGCCACACTAAGCAACGAGGCTTGTGTCGTGGACACCAGATAGTTGATATACTACATAGATACTTTTTTGTTTGTAAATACATACTTATTATACATATAAACATCCATGACTCGGAAACAAATGGACATGCTCATCACACAAACACTAGCTCCTACCGGGATTCGAACCCGGAACCCTATGAACGTAAGGCAGCCTCACTACCGCTGCGCCATTCGGGTCGTCAAAATGAATAGTGAAATTATAGTGAATGTTTAGTACAGGATTTCTAAGCCCTCTATGTTGTTTCGGGTTGTCTCTCTCTCAAATGTTATGACCGCGTCATCATTATCATTCCTATTATACCAGGGGTCGGCGCAATATCTCTTCTTCCATATCTCCATCGTTTTATCGTTCATTATTTTATGACCGCGTCTTTTTAGGGTTTCGTAGCCAAATGGCAAAAAACGGAACCCTTATGGATTCGCCATGTCTGTCTGTCTCTGTCCGTCCGTATGTAACAGCCACTTTTTTCCGAAAATATAAGAACGATACTGTTGAAACTTGGTAAGTAGATGTATTGTGTGTCCGCATTAAGATTTTCACACAAAAAAAAAACAATAAATTTTGACGGTTTCCCATACTTAGAACTGAAACTCAATTTTTTTTTCCATCAAACCCATACTTGGGTTATCTATGGATAGGTCTTCAAAAATGATATTGAGGTTTCTAATTTTTTTTTCTAAACGGAATAGTTTGCGCGAGAGACACTTCCAAAGTAGTGAAATGTGTGTGTGTGTGTCCCTGTAACTTCTAAAATAAGAGAATGATAAAACTAAAAAAAATATATGATATACATGACCATGCAAACTTCCACCGAAAATTTATTTGAACGAGATCTAGTGAGCAGTTTTTTTTTAATAATGAAGGTTACTTGTTTCTACGGAACCCTTCATGGGCAAGTCCGACTCGCACTTGGCCGCTTTTCAAGTTTTTAATGTGGGTTACAAAATACTTATGGTTTGCTAATTTCACGCGCTGTTGGGTTCATTTCTTGTAAAAAAACACAAACAAAACTACAAAAACATGGGTTATTTACGTTCAAATTACTAAGATTTAAATCACATTTCCCACAGTCGTAAATAATGCTTTTCTTATACCCGTTTCTATAGCCAAGTTAAAGCAATTTCTTGAGTTTTAGTAATTACTTAAGCAAACATTTTTATGCAATAGACAAGAATTAAACGAAATAAAAACCATCATAGAAAGCAAAGCTAACTTTTGACAATTTTAACTTCAAGTAACTATTTATTAAAAATCGTATCTTTAATAATGACTTTTGCTCAAGTAATCACTTTGACTTGTTTATAGATACGGGTGTTAGACTTCATAGCAATTTTTGATACCTACTAAATGTTTTTTTGTTTGGGTTAAAACTTTTACGTTGATTTACGTTTCGGACTGTTTAATTTAAAATGCGAAATACGTTTTATTTTTTTTATAGAAAATGCATTAAAATCAAGCAGTTATAACTCCTAGGTACACAATTGTGTTGTATTGTCTATGATTTACAGCTTCCTGAATATTAAAATAAAAATGTCTGGGCAGAAGTGACAAAAAACGCAGTAAAGGCCATGGTAGGCACGGTCATAAGCAGTGATCGGAGTAGGTAGATTGAATTGGGGTCATTGATCCGAAACATACATATTAATATGGATATTCCTCCGGAATTGGTTGATTATTAAAAAAAAACGGAACTTAGGTAGGAATTGTATTAAAATGAGCTATATTATATTCTTCATAATTTTTTTTAACGGCACACAGTTACGATTTGACACAACCCAACGACCAATCACAACAAAGGACCATGGGTGGTGCACTAACCGGTTATCAAAACAATGCGTACGCCCGCCGACGACATGCCAGGTAGCTCACTCGTTTACTTTGGTTCGTAGAGTGCGCTTCTTTGTTTGTTACTGTGTTGTGAAAACGTTACTGGACTCTGGCTTGTTTACATACTGACTTCTGGAATCTGCTCAAAACCACGATTTGGCTCGAATATACGGACTTAGATTTTTCACTATTTATTTATTCAACAGATAAATAATAAATTAATTTAGTTTTGATGCCTTCCTTTAAATTTTGAATTGAGTAGTAATAATATCACTACCAACATTAACAATATTTAATTGAATCCGGAAATACCGGAATTACTTTCCAGAAAAATGGCTTATCCATGTTATTCTTTCTGTGTGCATTTATGATACAAGTACCAAAAATCAATCTACCTACTCCGATCACTGGTCATAAGACGTGTGAGCGAGATGACACTTCTTCTTCCTTCTTCTTTTTTTCTTTTTCTTTTTTTCTTCTTCTTCTTACTATCACTATTCTACTCATGTGTTTCATGACTGCGACTACTTCTAGTATCAGTGTTAAAAGAAATAAATACACTGCAGGCCAAAAGTTTAAGACCGCACTTAAACAGTATAATTATCTATCAATTGTAATAAAGTCCCATAAGATAAATAAAAGAAATGCACACCTGTATATTCTATTGTTAATGTAGAATATTTAAAGAAGTCATTCTTTTGTTTACTTTCAAGTTATTGGACAATAAACATCTATTGTTTTCAATCACCGACAAACGCTGCGCTAGAGCCAGGTGGTAGAGTCCTAATAATATGTTTATTGTGTGCTCATTACTTATTACTTTGCTTTTGTTTGGCATTGGTCAATATTAAGGATTATTTAGCTTCTGAAAACATGTAGTTTCAGTTTATTCTTACCTGAGTTTACTTGGGTTGTTCACAAACAATCTCAGTTAGTCTAAACTTGTGGTTTCTACAGTGAAGACGTCTTAAAATGGGAAAAGCACGCGAAAATAGCAGTGAAGTGCGTTCTGCCATCGTTGTTTTGCATAATGAAGGCAAATCCGAAATTGCTTCACAACTGAAGTTATCGAAGACTTGTGTTCATAGCACAATAACTCGATACAGGGAGACAGGCAGTTTTCAAGATCGTCCACGCTCGGGAAGGCCGAGAGCTACCACGTCTAGTGAAGATAATTTCATTGTTGTTACCAGCAAGCGAAATAGACGCTTAACAGCACCAGAAATCCGCGTTGAAGTAAACAAACCCGAGTTAAACCTTTATCATTGACTACAGTAAAACGGCGACTGAGAGATGCAAAGTTGTATGGTCGCGTCGCCGTCCGAAAACCTCTGCTAAGGCCACAAAACAAGAAAAAGCGGATGCAGTGGGCTCTTGCCAATCGAGATTGGACTGAAGAAGATTTTAAAAAAGTTCTTTGAACCGATGAATTCAAGTTTGAACTATTCGGTTCAAAACGAAGAATTTACGTGAGACGCAATGCTCAAGAAAAGATGGTGCCGGACTGTGTAGTCCCAACAGTCAAGCATGGCGGTGGCTCTATTATGGTCTGGGGTTGCTTCTCTAGCCAAGGAACTGGCGATTTGGTCAAAATTGAAGGAATTATGAAAAAGGAACAGTACAAAAACATTTTAGAACAAAATGCCGTTCCTTCCGGGTTGCGATTAATTGGAGACGTATTCATATTCCAACAAGATAATGATCCAAAGCATAGCTCCAAATTATGCAGAGGATATTTAGAAGAGAAAGAGGCGCAAGGGGTGTTAAAAAACATGGTTTGGCCTCCTCAGAGCCCGGATCTCAATCCAATTGAACTTTTGTGGGAAGAGCTTGACAGGAACGTCCGTAATCGTGGCCCATCCTCGCAAGAAGAAATGTGGAATGCTTTATGCGAAAGTTGGAGCAATATATCACAAGACACCATCAACAAATTGATTGCTCGTATGCCGAGACTTGTGAAAAAAGTCATACAATGTAAAAGAGGATTTTTTGATGAAACATCAGTTTAGTTAACTATAGCCTTTTTTCGCGTGGACTGTTAATATTTTCTTATTTTTTTAAATTACAATTTGTCAATAAACACTAATTAGTGACTAATTGATTAGATAGTTAAACTGGTTAATTAAACATTTAATATTTTATTGGTGTTTTACTTTATTTTCCTACTTCAATTAAGGTGGTCTTAAACTTTTGGCCTGCAGTGTAGATACACATACCCATGCCAGCAGCTACAGCCGGGAAGTCTATGTCAAAGTGATAGCACAGATAAGTCATGAGGCAGAAATCTGCGTAGCTTCTGTGGGTAGGCAGGAACAGTACTGGATTCTTGCCCATTATTGATTTTAGCTATAATCAGAGTAACACAGGATTAGTTTAAGGTAAACGTTATGTTCGGAGTCCATTTAATTCAAAATTCAAAAACATTTTGTATGCTTGGCTCCAAAGACAGATTAGTTTTTTTTTAAATTACTTAATAGGCTTGCGTTTGGCCGCAACTCTCCTGATGATACTGATAGGTATTCATTGTATTAATATTTCTAGAAGTTTTAGCAAAGTGTTATTGGGTTTTTTGGCATAATTTCTCAGTAGCTGGCAGGATTCAGGATTTGTGCACAGTTGATAGGAATAGGCTCCCAACATGTGTAACAAACCAACTTAAAAATAACAGGTGAAATGCGGGTGTACTACTAGTACACCTCTGTCTAAATTTGGGGATGACAGGTGTGTTTAAATTAAACTTGTTCTTACTTCAAAAGCTGCAGCTTCATTGACAAACATCTTGATTTTCATCATGAAGGATATCTTTAGGAAGACAACGCCCATCCACCGGATGACGTGTAGCTTCTTGTCAAGTCCCATCTCTTCTAAATAGTTGCGCACTTCTTGGTGTAGCTTCTCTTTGCTTGCACCACTTCGTGAGCATTCCTGTGGGAGCAATGAAGGGGGGGACTATTACTTTCTTTTTAGATTATTTTCATTTCTTATTTTTTTTTTTGACTGAAAAAACATAGCAATTTTATAGACTTAACCCCTAAAAGGTTTATGAGTATTCTAATTTAATAGCAGTACACTGGACCCTAGGCTGTGATTGTTTAACTTTTGCATCTAGAATTTAAGGGTCAGTATTTGTACTGTAAGTAAATATTTTGAACATGGCAGGGTAAAAGAAATAGATTAAAAAAATAGAATAATAACTTCACTGTAAAAGTAATCTGCTCTAGCCTTGTACTGGATTGAAAAAGGCTAGTATTATCAGAAGTTTATGAATGAATGTTGTTTTTTAGCAATGTTTGAATTATGCATTCAGATCATACAGTAATACTTAAATGTATTACGATAGGAAATTCATTTAAAATACTTACCGCTTCGATCATAGCGTCTAAATAGACCGATTTAGCGACAATATCCTTGAGTTCTTGTGGTGAACAATATTTGTCCAGTGTCAGGGTTCGTTGCGGATACCAGTTCCGGGTCATAAAACTGAAAATCCCAGACTGCGTCCTCCGAGGCTCCAAAATATCAACAAATTCCACTTGATCACTCATTTTCACAGATTCTTTAACGAAAATATCACTAACTTCACCACATTTCTATACTTTGATTAAAGGTTATGCCTTGAAAACCAGTATAGAAGGTCATGTATCATACAACATCAATTAAATGTAATCTGTTCATTAATTTTTGTTCGTAAATTGTGTTCTAATAAAATTAATTATATTTCGGACACCGAACAACCTCTCCCTTCCACAATGACATTATTACTGACAGTCACAGTGACAGATCGTAATTTTGTAATGACATTGACGTTTGAACAAAACTGGCAAACCAGCTGACAGCCGCGTTTTATTTCTCGTTGATTCTCTGGCGGGAAATCAAATTGCGCGGGTTTTTAAAAATTTCTCCTACGTATTAATTTGTATTTTCGTGTATATTTGCTTAGATAGTTTATTATATTCCCAGTGTATATAGTAAAATGGGAACGGAAAGCGATGGGGGCGATGCCCCCATCGATATAGAGCCAAAAAAACGAAAATTGGCTCTCATGGATTCGGCACAGTCTACAGCTTACAAAATATATATGAAACCGAATTACAAGAGACAATTTCCCGAATCCCACAGTGGCGATTGTGTAGTCTTTGTGGAATCAATAGAAAATGAAAAATTAGGCAACAAAAACCCAATTGGACTTACGAAATTATTCACCGAAAATGTTAAAGGCATCATAGGTGTACATCGAGTCAATGCCTACAAAGTTGGAATAACTTTCAAAAAACCTGCACCTGCGAATAGTTTTCTCAAAATGGACCATTTCTTGGGAAAAAATAAATTAAAAGCCTTTGTTCCTGCATACATGACGGAAACTACAGGCATCATCCGCTATGTACCGAAAACTATGTCAAATGAGGAAGTTTATAAAAACATTCAAAGTGACGTAGAAGTCACATCTATTAAAAGATTTATGAGGAAAGTTGATGGAAAACTTACACCATTAGGTACAATAGCAGTTACATTTGCAGCAACGGCATTGCCACAGTATGCATACATTCACATGTTTAGATACCCAGTACATATTTATATACCACCATTGCTACAGTGCTACAAATGCCTTAAATATAACCACTCTGCAAGAGCTTGCCGTGGTGAGCAAATGTGCTCTTCTTGCGCCGGTCGACATTCATACAAAGAGTGTGATGTTGACGAAATTATTTGCATAAACTGCAGCGGCAACCACCTAGCAATTTCAAGGGATTGCCCCATTAGGAAGCAAAAAATGGAAGAAAAGAAGAAGAAGTTTCTCAATCGGAATCAGTCATATGCCAGTGTGGTGAGTACACCTCCAACTATGTCAGATACAAATGTTTTCCCAGCTCTTAAAAAACCAAATGAAAGGACTTTGGGTGAGAACTCAAAGTCATTTGCTGAAGAAATTGTAAATAATGAAATAATTATAAACGCCATTGTAAAATCACTAATTGGTCTTGGTAATAATAAAGATAATGCTCCAATAACAAATAAAAGAATAAAAGAAACATTGTTAGCAAATTTAATTATTAATTGATGGATACATTTTTAAATATAGCACAATTCAATGTACAAAGCTTACAGAGTAAGAAGGCCTTATTAAACAAATTTCTCTTTGAACAAAAAATAGATATATGCCTGTTAAATGAGACTTGGCTAAAAAATAGTAGTGTAATTCCTCGTTTTACATCACACAACTTTATATATAAAAATTCAGTAAATAAACACAATGGAGTAGGTATTTTGATAAAACAAAATTTAGCTTATAATGTTATAGAAACAACTTTTTATGAGTCAATCCAAAATATATGTATTTCCATAGAAACATCCATGGGTAGATTGCATATCCTATGTGTTTATTGTCCTCCCAATAGCAACAGATTTGATACTAACAAAATGAGAAAGGTGCTTCTTGAAATTCCCAAACCATGTCTTATCATGGGTGATTTTAATGCACACCATATATTGTTTGGATGTCATATAAACAATAATAGGGGTAACAGTTTATATAACCTTATTGATGAATTTGACATATGCGTTTTAAATGATGGTAGAGCAACCACTGTTCAGTACCCAAACAGGAATGCATCAGCTATTGATCTAGCTCTGGTAAGTTCTGCATTAGCTCCTCTTTGTGAATGGCAGGTTCATGACGATCCTATGGGCAGTTATCACTACCCAACCCAGGTAGTTTTAAATGTAAAGCCATCAACATATGAAGTCCGGCCTGTGGAAGAAAAATATATTTATAGTAAAGCAGATTGGTCTAAATATTATGAATTATCGGAAACCGGTTTCTCTCATTTAGACATTGATAATATGGAACCTCTTCATCTGTATGATAATTTTGTGAATATTTTATATGATATAAGAATAAATACAGTCCCAAAACGAAAACCTAACCAAACTATGCAAATTTTAAGAAAACCAGCTCCTTGGTGGAACCAAACATGTAATGAGGCAGTTCAAAAATCTAAGGAAGCTCTGTTAGAATATAGAACATCACCAAGCATCTCCAACTTTATACATTACAAAAAGCTTGATGCTCAAAAGAAAAGAATATTAAAAGAGGAGAGTATCAATTCATGGCATGAGTTATGTAGTAGTTTTAATAGAATGACACCTGTGGCAAGAATATGGAGTTATATTAAAAAGTTTAAAAGGATAGGTTCTTCTTCTAACAAATATTTAAATGATGATTGGGTATCTGAATTCTTAGAAAATGTATCAGACTCATCAATAATGAATGAAAATAATATAAATGATATTTTAAAAGAATCTGTTGAATCTGAAACCAACTGCTTTCTTAATAGTCCATTAACAATAAACGAATTGCACATAGCTCTTAAGAGTAGGAAAGATACAACCCCAGGTCTGGATAACATACCATACATCTTAATAAAAAAGTTACACCCTAATGCCTTACAAATTCTATTAAATGTTTATAATAAACTTTGGGATACACTACTTATACCAGAGTCATGGAAAACTCAATGTGTCATTCCAATCTTAAAGCCCAATAAATCTGTAAGTAGTCCATCATCATACAGACCTATATCATTATCATCTTGTTTGGGTAAACTTTTCGAAAACATGCTTAAGATACGTTTAGATTACTTTGCTGAAAATCAAGACAAGTTACCAGATATACAATATGGATTCAGAAAAGGCAGAAGCTGCTCTGAAAGCTTTGTTTCATTTATATCAGACTTAAAAAAGGCTAAACTTAGTCATTCTAATGTTATATGTGTTTTTTTGGATGTCAAAGGTGCTTTTGATAATGTTAATATAGAATGTCTAATGCGTGTTTTGCATGAATTGGGCTTACCAAGTAAAACATTAAATTGGATTTTTAAATTTTTGTACCAGCGAACTTTGTATGTTAGATTCAATAATAAGCTCCAT
Source organism: Standfussiana lucernea (assembly GCA_964057025.1). Classification (NCBI taxonomy): domain Eukaryota; kingdom Metazoa; phylum Arthropoda; class Insecta; order Lepidoptera; family Noctuidae; genus Standfussiana; species Standfussiana lucernea. The sequence continues at coordinate 9,378,464 of OZ059806.1, read as the reverse complement.
GGCCCTAGGTTAGTTAGTAAAGGCACAATGCAAGGAGCAACACTTTCACCCCTGTTGTATAACTTGTATACATCCCAGATTCTTAAATATGTAAATACTTCTCAAGTCAAAATATTACAATTTGCCGATGACTTGCTTTTATACACAGTAAATCAAAACATGAATATAGCTGTAAACCATATTAATACTGCATTGGCTCAATTACAATATTATTACAGTAATACTTTAAAACTAGATATAAGTTCTGAGAAAAGTTCAGTATTATTATTTAGTAAAGATTCATTAGCACAGTCCACTGTAAATATTGTATATAACCACAATGTTATTCCTATTGTTAATCATCACAAATTTTTAGGTGTTATAATAGACGATAAACTAAAATTTGATAAGCACATTGACCATATCTGTCAAAATGCCATGAAGAGCATTAATGTCCTTAGGAGCTTAGCAGGAACATTTTGGGGTTCTGACCCAAAAACACTTAGCATGTTGTACAAAAGCATAGTCAGAAGTCATTTTGACTATAGTTGCTTAGCCTATATGAATGCAAGTACCACATTGTTAAGAAAACTGGATGTGATACAAAATATGGGCTTAAGAATAATTAGTGGAGCAATGCGCACCACCCTTATAAATTCTATGGAAATTGAAAATGTTATACCTCCCTTATCTTTGCGACGTTTACAGCTGGCTGAGAGATTCTGTCTCAAAGAGTTATCTTGCAATAATAGTACAGTTCTTGATAAAATTGAATTTCCTCTAGAGGTCACACAATCAGCTGTCACATCCTCCATCTCAGCAAATACTTTTATTTCTGGTTCACTGCCTGAAATTTCAACCATTCTAGTTAAAGTAAAGAACCAGACAAGAGACATGTACATCAAAAAGAAGTGGCCAGTATATGAATTCCCATATAATACTTTATTAGCTTACTTTGATATCAAGTGTTTTTTAGATACTGTCAAAAATAAATATGATTTCTTAGAATTTTTGAATGACAGATCACATTTCTATATCATTTACACTGATGGATCTAAAACTGCTGATTATGTTAAAGCAGCATATTATGACCCACAAAAGAGTATAACTAAATGTTTTAAAATGCCAAATAGTTGTAGTATATTCACTGCAGAAGGTTGGGCCATACTAGCTGCTCTAACATATGTAAATACTATTGTAAATATTAATAAACATGATGTAAGCAAAGATGTAAATAGTGTAAATAATGTATTAGTTGTAAGTGATTCCAAAAGTGTTTTAACTAGTTTAAGTAATTGTAACTTTAGTTATAAACAAAATTATATTGTACATAGAATTAAGTACACTCTACAAAAGTTGGGAAAACATGTAGAATTTTTGTGGGTTCCATCTCACAGTGGCATAGTTGGTAATGAGGTTGTAGATCTGGCAACTCGTCAGGATCACGATGAGGATATTACAGAATCTTTCAAGGTCCCTTTCACGGATTATTATGAACAACTTAAAACATTATTTAAGACGATATGGAAGGATTATTGGGACGCAACAAGAGAAACAAAAGGAAAATGGTATTCAGAAATACAGCAAGACTTACCAACAATGCCGTGGTACAATAAATTCAAATACTCCAGCAGAAAGTTCATAACCGTCATTAATCGCTTGCGATTTGGCCATTGTTTAGTCCCAGCTCATCTCTGCAGGATGAGAATCATCAGTGAAAGCAAATGTACTTATTGTTCTGAAGAAAATGCGGATATAAAACACGTTATATTTGATTGTGAATCGTTTGCCATGCAAAGACTGTTACTTGTCAGTGAAATTAGTGAAATATCAGAACAAAACTCTATAAGTGTTCCCCGCCACGTTCAGGAATTACTTTCCAAACCGGTTTATTATAATCCATTATTTAGATATATACTGAGTACTATAGAAAAAATTTAATTGTTTGTTTTTAATTGTTTTTTATTATTTATTTTTAGTTTAATATTTTGTTGTTGTTAATTAAATAATTTCATCGCCTCTCAGATGTACTTAGCTCGTATGAGCGGTAAACACTTGATGAACTTGTTATTGTTTTTTATACATATATAGATAAGAGTAGTATGTTTAATGATTACGACTGAAGGACATGTATCCATGGTCAAGAATAAATTAAAAAAAAAAAAAAAAAATTATTTCTCGTTCTCCATTATTTTTAACATAAAAAGTTCCCAGCGGATCACCAATTGCCTTGGCCCACCTGGAAGACTCTGAACCGACTTCGAAGCCAGGAGGGCCGCTGCAGGTACAACTTGGTCAGATGAGGGTATACTGATAAAGTCGCTCGTCTCATCCCAAACCATGGCCCACCTTCTGACCTGCTCTTTGTGCGACTCCACCTGCAGTTTAAGGGACCTGTCCAAACGCACTATGATGTGGCTGAATTCTGGTCGAAACAAATTTAATTAAATAACTATGGGAATCATCGACACGAAGAGCATAAAGATACACACTACAAACTTAAAAAACCCCTCTTTTTTGGTCGGGGGTTAAAAATAACATGATTCAGGTCAATACGTCTTATTTGTCAGGTAGCTCACGTTAGAGGTTTATACAACCGCGCATATCCATTGAATAGGAATCGTCTAAACACATTAATATTATAAGGAGTAGAGCAGTGATCCATGGAACCATAACCTTGATTTGGCAGAATACTATTGTAAACTGTATTTCGATAGTGCTGCACGTGCAAATAAGGATCAAGCTCGAAAAGATATAGAGAACATTATGTTTAACATTATCATTGATTGTTATTGTTGTAGTAACATTTCCATTTTTTTTTTAATATGGTCGAACTGCTCTCTTGAAGACTTCAGTCCTTTGGTAAGTCTATGCTTACTCTTATCATTGGAGATGAACAGACCAAGGAATTTACAGATAGGGAGGTCTAAGTGGGCAGGGTAGAAAATTGAGGTGTATAAAATTAAACTAAACTATTGAATACTACTGTTTTTATTCCGTGTAGAAAGTTATCCAAAGTCTTATACATTTAGCACCAAGATATTTCAATAATTGCAACTCCAAAATGTAAACTTTAAATGATTGTACTAAAATAGAATTGGTTTCTTTTAAAATGATTTTCCAAACATAATAATATGGCACATACATCAATAAAATTTGTAAAAAACGTATCAAAAAGTAATTTTGTAAAACTTAAAATGCCAATAATAAAACACACATAAAAACTTTCACAGGAGAATATCTGGAAAAATCTTGGCTTTCATATAGTTATACTAATACCTAATATGTATGTATATCCCTGTAGTCACCGATACTCGATACTACGCACATTTATACATATATTTGTCAAATGTCTAGTAGCTGTAACCATGTCACATTCCACAAAATGTCCGTTACTCTAGTACATAATAATTGATTCATTATTATTGACATCATTTATGAATCAGCAAATTATTCACCACGTCAGCAAACAAAAAATATATGAGAATATTGTCATCTCATTTTTTCACTTACAAAGAGTTATGAACTAATACAAAAATAAAAGGACACATTATTTTTAAAGTTACGACATCCCGTGTAATACTTAGATAGAATCTTTGGTAAAGATTCGTAAATCTTAAAGCTAAATAACGATATAAGGGCTAAGGGCTTTGCTTACCCATTTGTGGCGCTTGCCTCCTACCACATTGAACTTACAACCTAAACATAATCAAGTCATATTAAAATATTTTTTAATAGTTTAGAGCATATGAACTGGAGTCAATACAAGACCCGTGTCCACCACCGTTCTGGGTCTACATAATCACGAAACTAGCTTCGTTTTTTATAAAATATAGGAATGTACTTTTTACTCATAAATTGTAAATAGAAATAAAGAAATCGCTGTTATAATAACTAAGAAAAATGTCTACAAAAATATGTTTTTTTTTGTTGCAGTATTTAGGAGTATTATTTTGGGCAAAATGATCTTGAGATCTATATTTATTTATATGTAGGTAAATGAGCTCATATTTCTGGGTACTTCTCAAGCATACTTTGTCTTTGAGCGCAAAGTTTTAAAAGTATTAACGGTTAGGCAATATTATTACAATTAAATTTCAAGTTTTATTAAGCATATACAATTTTATTTTGTTTATTTCAAATCTTAATTGACTACGGTCATCGTGACCTACATGGTCGGCAGAGTTACCTAACGAATAGACTCCTGTTTAATTGCTCTATGGTCCAAGAGTAAATAACACGTTCTACAAAAATATCACATTTATCAGACGTCACGAGGGGATAGATATTGACTAGCACGTCCGCTGCTACAGATGCAATCATTGCAACTTAAACTTTATGACAATGATATTAGAGCCAGTTGATGCACGTTTGTGAATTACAAGGTCTGTCGGTATACAGACCTCTCTCACAGAGGCAACGGGCCGTAATTCACTACGTGTGCCCAGTACAGATTGCTGGATTTCGCATAATCGCATGTCATCGAATATTCGCCTCTAGGACATCCCGATGTTTTCCTAAGCCGGACAAGGTATAAGGGGGTATAAGGGTTGAACCCACCTTCGTTGAAAGCAATGTTTCTATGACCTCAAATAGTTAAAAAGCATTCTGAGATTCGTCATTTTAACGTCGAAGTTTCGTTATTTGATCTAATAAGCTCTATGAACACTATGGCACAGTAAATAGCTGCCACATATTATATTCTAATAAGAGGTTATCGGCAGCTGCCGTATAGTATGGTAGGAATTCAAAACTTTCAGTTTGGAATCCCAGCTGCATATAAGACTTCAGTGTCACACACTGCATTGATTTATCTTTTTTTTTGTGTTTGACACGTTTTCGTAGTAATAAAGCTCAAGCGAGGTCCTCCAAAATCGAGTTGAGTGGCGTGCAATTGAGGAGGCCTATGTCCAGCATTGGACTGCTGTAGGCTGATGATGATGAGGTTCTCCAAGAGAAGAAAACAACGTTACAACAAAAGGAAACAACGTTACAACAAAAGGATAGTTCACATTGGCTCGATATGGCATTATCCAGAATTTGTGCAATTAAAGGCCGCAGTAGGCAGTAGCAGTCTCGAATTATGTCCGGTTGAAGGCATTAGGCTCGTCCCTTATTACATGGGACTTTACCATAACTGGCAACATGTGGGTGTACTATAGGCACACCTCTCCTAACTCTTGGGGATCACAGGCCTGGCCAAGCCGTCCAACCACGCTTATAGTCGCAAAAATATATGAACACGGTGTGTTCTGGGGTAGCAGCGGACATGCTATAAGGATTAAAATACAACAGACGTTTCGACACCTAAAACTACAAAGTGGAATGTCACCACAGAGTCTCAATTAAATCAAAACTCCTAATCTACGAGTGTAAAAACACCTTAATAGCACATACATGAATTGCTTAAATGGCTATCCTTCTTCGATGACTCTAAAATCTCAGGGGATGCCAAAATCACCATGCTTGATAGGCAGGTTGGTGATTGCAGTTGGCTTGACCTTCATGCACGTTAATGCTGAATGGTTTTGCTTTTGCAGCAGTCATTGAAGTAGAAGCACAATTATCCGGACTAGAATAATGTGGTGGTAGGACATCCGTGTTATTGATTACAGGTTCATTTTGAATTAGCTAGCGAAACTATGCAGATGTGATGGGTAGATATCTTATGTTCATACAAATAATAAATTGATTCGGGTTGGGTCAACGGCCGCAAATTGTATAGTTACATGAAATTTAATATAAGTTCAAAAATCCGTTTTTCTCTGCGTTAACTTACGTCATGATCTGTGATCGACCTTTCTTATTCTACCTTTTTATTGTGTTTTGATATCGATACCCATCACGTCTGCGGCGTTTCGCTAGTTAACTCAATTTGACCTTGCGATGATAGATGTAAAAACTTACGTCTTTCCTAGTCAGACCGATCGTGGATCGCGCGGATCTAGATGACCAAGATCCGGATAATTGAGTTTCATTCTACCTTAGGACCATAGCAGACACGATTCTTTTAGCGATCAGCGATTTTCGGAAGCTCGATGCTGACAAAAAGCGATCGCTAAGCGGGACATACAGTCTATTCACAGATATTTTATCTCCGATTTTGATCCACTGTCGTTAAAATCAAAGTAATCTTTATTGGGTTGCTTTTTGAGTTGCTACCAGAGGTAATATACGGTGAATGGACTTTAAGAGTCAGAGTAGGCGGATAAGAAACACCGACCGCATTAACTTTCTAAATTATTATCTTTTTTTTTTGTCGTGTGAAACTGTAAAAGCCAATTTACAGAATAAATATCATCTATGTAGCGAGTCGATGCAGTCAACAAATCGCTGATGCTAAAAGCATCCTGTCTGTTATGGCCTGAAATAAGGATGCTACTGCTCATCCTCTAATTCATCACTCCCTTAGCCAGAGGATCCGACAGCCACAGGCACAGCGGTAGAATCCACAGCTGACGAGCCTGACTTCTTCCTTCTAGTACGTGTCTTTTTGACAGTGAACTTTATTCCCTGCAGCATAGGGGTCAGGTTGTCGAGTATTTCCTTGCTGTAGGTGTCGTTGTCCATACCCGTGGAGTCGAAGCCGTGGTAGCTGCCTAGTTCGCGGCAGCGTTGCATGTATAGACGCCACTTTATGTCTTTTTCGAGGCAGAGTGGGTTGCCTACGATGATACATTTGGCTTTGGCGCGAGTGATGGCTACGTTGAAGCGCTGAAAAGAAAACGAACTGCCATTAGTTAAGTTTTAAAACGACATAAACATCAATTGTTTTCCCTTTCTCTCCTGAAAATTTAAACTTTTGAATGCCATTGTCGCCTATACGTGACAAGCAAGCGCGTGCCCTGTACGCCAACGACACAAACATGACACAAAAAATGCGATGCGTATTTGTATACTCGTACCTTAAATACTTAAGCTGTTGTCTTGTCTCTTTCATAATATTGTTTTCGGGTAAAGTTTTAGAATCCCTATTCTTTTTGAATGTATTTTTTTTTGTATGCGGTGAAATTGTCGCTTGGCGTGGAGGGCACGCGCGTACGTTTATGCTCTGGCGTTCAAAAGGTTACGAGGCCCGTCAAAATGGATGCGCCGAAGCTCTAAGCATTATTATAGTCATTATGGCAATATCGGGTCAAATCAACAACATACAATCTATGAAGATTGACAGAGAAACATCTAACATCCTTAGAGCATTTCTTGTTGCCCAATTTTGTACTTCATTACACTGAGGATAGAGCAGGGATTTTCAACGTCATCAAGCCTACAATGTGACTTACCTTATCATCAACAAGGAATCCGAGCTGGAACTTGGCGTCGTGATCCAACAGGTTACAGTTGGCGCGGACGGTCGATATGATGATGATACGCTTCTCTTTGCCCTGGTAAGCCTCCACTGTGCCCACTTCTATTTTGTCATAGCCGACGTCTTTTAGGGATTTCTTGATTTGGTACACCTGGAATACAGAACAGAATTTAGATGGAAGCTTCAAATTGTTTAGTATAGCTTTGGATTAACATTCAGCTAGCATACAGGAACCTAGAATATCAGTTGTAAGCCGTAGTCGGACCGACAGTCGGTTAAAACACATCGTGAGGAAGCCGGAATGCCCTAAAACCTACATTGGAAGGCATTTGACAACCAGCACTGGGTCCACGTTTTCCAGGTTGCACTATCAGGCAGTTTTGTGAGGTTTTTGCAAAGAATGTATGTATTTGGCTTATAGTATGTCTACCCGTCAGGTATAATACGAGCATAGTGATGTTGTGTAAACTCACCTGTCGTATATATGGTGTGACGATCCCAATCTCATGCATCGGCACGTTGTGTACCATCACCAGGCGCTTCACGTACAGCTGCACTATTTCACACTCCATCATGTTGAAGAAACTGCAAGATGGAGAACTTGTAAGAAACATTGAATTAAAACTACGCATGATTATGGCGCAGGATAATTAAAGTACCTGTACGAAGCCAATGCTAATGTTGTAATTTTTTTATTATGATTTTTTTTTAATGATAAAAAGATTTATAATGTTATATTAATATATTATTTTTAGTAAATATTTGATAATTAGTAAAATATTCAATTTAATTTAGACACTAATTTTTTGACGCCCTTTAATGCTTTTCTTCTTTTATTTATGTACATATTTGTATTATTATTTTGTAAAATAAAACCCATTTAATTATAAAACATAGAATTAAGCTTCTTGTTTTTGATATTTAATTAATGTAGGAAGGCTGTAGATCCACATAACTGTACTTTTTTTGTTTGTTTGTTTATTTGGTTGTATAATTGAGTAGATATAAATATTATTATTTTTTACTTCTGCATGCCGTAAGGTAGAGTATGTTGGAACTGCTTTTACAATGTTTACACCTTATTTTGTACCCATATTCATTGCAAAATAAATTATTTCTGATTCCATATGGCAAAGTTGTCCGTGTGGGTTCTTTTTTTAGGTGAAATACCTTAGGGGCCGTCCTTTAATCACGTGAAGTTTTTTAAACCACTTTTATAGGCCCCCTCCCCCTTGGTGATACGTCGTGAGGTTTACGGCTACCCCTCCTCCCCCACTCCCAGTATCATGTGTATTTTTTTATTATTGAAAAGACAGATAAGTAGTTCAAAAACTTTTTCAACAAAAAAGAAATAGGTATTTTAGAGAAAAATTCGTTTGTTCGGGTTTTTAGACCAAAAAAAGCTTGCTCAAGTCAAAATTCAATGTTGGTAAAAAATTTTTTACATCACATAATAAGTTCATATTTCCGCCCACGAAAAAAATACACGTGATTGTCATATTATACCCTCTCCCCCATCGTGATTTTTTTGTAACCCCTGTTCAAACTTCGCGTGATTAAAGGACGACCCATTCCTTAAGAAAAGCGACACGACACGACGAAGACAATGAAGTAGATCGGAAATAACGAAAGATTTTTGTGATAATGCAATGTGTAAGGGACAGCCCTCCGCAGACTGATGGGGTGAATTCAGCATATCATACTAAGATGACCGGTACAAGAAATTATTTAAGGAATGTTATGGGAATCCAATAAACCTGATTTGTTTTATTTCCTCGTCAGCAATGAGTCGTTACCGTGGCAAAATGCGAGTAGCGAACGGCAAGCGCAGCGGTGAGTTCGATGAACTCTGCAGCTAGGCAGAGATTCACGAGTCGTTTGTTAGAGTATTTCCATATTCGATTTTTTTTAGCTGTATTCTCTACATAAATAGAGTGCTGCGTACTGATATTGTAATTTTACATTGAAATAAAGGAATAGTACACGAAGAACCGATAAAAATAGAAAACTTTCCTGAGAAAAAATCTGGTGGAATATGATTCAAAATAAGGAGCTGAATGCACCCTGTCAGTACGCGGAGGTCTGTCCCTTACACAATGTATGGGCGTTATGCACTGACAGTTGCGCTAATTGGTTACCAGCTACATTCGAGCTATGTTATAACCAACCAGAACAAAAGATGTTAGGGATCGATTCATAGATTAGCGAGTCATAAAACCTAGAGAGTGTAGTGAATAGTCATATTGTTCACATACCTGGGAGACTTGCCAATCTTCTGTTCCTTGGAGAGTACTCCGTGGAACACGACAGCGCGGCTGTGCTGGTTCTCACCCAGAATGTCGATGGTGCTAATGTTGTCCTCTTTGGCCAATGCCTGCAAACATTAATTGAATTTAATAATACTTGGAAAGATAAAGAAGTTGCTCGACACACCGAGAATGCCTGGAAGAGCTATTGGTAGATTAAACACTTAATAGAGGAATGTCTCCCTCTTTCACTTAAACGAAAGCACATGGACATATTTTGTACTTTTTCGTTTATGATCAACTAGAAAAAAAAACACTAATGTAGCTAATGTAGCAACATTAGCTACATTTCTATTCCCTTAGATCGACCAAAATTAATAAGCTTTTAGAACAGTCTTGTTGACTTACCCTGAGTTGTCCCTTATAGAAGAGTTTGTCAGGTATCTCGAGGATGTCCGGGTTGGAGCGGAAGTTGTTCCGCAGCATCACGACGTAGTTGGGGTCGTTGCGGATGTCGCTGTAGATAGGGCAGGTCTTCTTCAAGCGCTCCATCAGGGATTGTCCTGAACAAACATTCACCATTAACTATCAATCAATCAGACTTACCGCTCATATGTCTATTGACTCGGTCTGTGTCTATTTTGCAGTAGGCTACCTGGCAAACCGATAGTAGTTCTCGCAAAACGGTTATGTGATATTTATTTTGTAAATAGGTTTTTATAAACACTTTTTTACACGTATTTTTTTTTTAACTAGTTGGGTCCGGTGTTTCGTACCTGACTACTCTGAGAAGAAACAGCCGAAACAAACTAAGATGTCAGTCTATATTAAAATCCAGACATCATCTTGGTCAACTCATATGAGGACTATGCAGATTAGTGTCTCAGATGGTCTTTTGAAGAAAGAACCACACAGATTTGAGTGGACCTGTCCAGTCAGTGCAAGCATTTGTCAGTTATCGTGTATTTAGTTTGCTCAGAATTTCTAATGGAATTTTATTGGTTTAAACTTCATAAACAGCAGTGGTACATCGTAGGCGGCTTAATGTTACAAGGCATTATCTACCAGTCAATCTTTAGGGTAAATAGAACAATTTTGTGATAATATTTTGTGTGTATGTAATGTAAAATGGGTTAAATGTAAATACTATTAGTGTTTTTGTCCATTCCGATATTGATACTAAAACATACCAAGTCCCAACTTGTGTGCGTTGTGCGATATAACGACGGGTCCCAGCTGGTGAGGGTCCCCGGCCAGCACCAGGGACCCGTTCAGCTTGAGCATGCCGCACACGGGGATGAGGCAGGCTGGCTCGCTGGCCTGCGCCGCCTCGTCAATGAACAAGTGCGTGATGTGGTTAGCGAGGTGGCGCGAGCGCATGTGTCTGAGGAGAGGGGTCAACTTACTTTTGAATATTAGAACAATTATAAAGCTGCTGGTGCCCTCTCAGTTAAGCGATAGGATTAGAAGAACAGGTAACAGTAGAAGAACAAAACCCTTTTATTTTAAAGTGTATGCAGTGGTAAGTATGTATATCTTCTAATCAAGAGGTTTTGTGACCCAATTCTTTACCCTCCCCAGATACAAGAAATTCAAAAAGCATTGGTTTTTACTCATTTTATTATAGCCCCCAGTATTGTCATATGGAACCTTAATGCCTAAATAGGATAAAGTTGTATAGGATTTTCAACTTTCGTTTTAGCATCGAAGGTTTAAAATCCAACTGTTGAGTGTTACCTAGCAAACTTAGCGGCATGTGAGAGCGTGGTGATGACGATACTGTGCGCCATGAACTGCTCCACCTGCACGTTGTAGAAGGTCTGGCGAGACGTGCCGTTCGAGTACTTCGCCAACACTTCGGGGAGAGTTTCCCTGAAATATAACGACCGGTTAGTTTTATTGTTCAACTTTTAAAATGCACATGACGTGTCATCGTCATTCCTGGGAGAATTCAAAGCCTTGTTCCACCCATTGCTGAATGCCTCCCTTTTGTAGTTTTGTGACATGCCTCCCTGGTAGCAGACAGGCGTCATCAAGATCTTGCCCGCGATCTTCTGTAGGTCGCCCACACCTCTGGTTGTTGGTTTGCCAAGGATCCTTATCGGCCCCCATTCCGGCAAGTTTCCCGTGGCAATCGCGGTCAAAAAACATGCGAGTAGGACACTCAATACTTTATGTGTCATCTCACTCCCGCTTTTATGAGTGTGACCGCTACAAACGTCGGTACTTTCCAGAGTGGAATAATCCGACGTATACAGGGTGGAATTTTGAGGTGGGCATGGCAAGTTGGTGTTACACTTTCTATTAATGACATGGAAAAGTTTTTTTGCGATTTCCGACTTTTCTAGTACTAAAAGCTCAGTTGGTCCCATAGTTTTTCGATCTTTAAAAGAAACAGGATCAATAGGCATCAAAAAAAGTTATTGCGAAAATTGACCATTTTCTTGCTATTCACAAAAAAAAATAGTGTCTCAAAAGGATATGATGTCTGTCTGTCTGTTGAAGTCTCCCAAGACCGTACATGTAACTACAAAAGTTATTGTACCAGCCTTACTGCCACATCTCTCCACCCTGTATAACATAGAATGTTAGTGCACTCACCAGGTCCTGAACTTGGAGTTGGCCCGCAGCAGCCAGCTGTCGGACTGGAACATGTGCGAGTACTGGATGAGCATGGAGGCCACGTGATCGGCCGCCATGTTGGAGTCCGTGCACACCATGATGCGGTTGCTAGGGTCTTTTAATACCAGCTGCGAAAGTATTTAAGTGTTAAAATCTGTGAACATGCATGTGGTCATATTAGCGATAAGGATTGTGACACGGACTAATATTTAGATTTTTATAGTAACTTTCGAGATGATTTTGATTACTGTGAGTTCAACGAAACATTCAAATCAAATCATGCATCAACATTTGAACTAAGTGAACAGAGAGAGAAATGGAGATTTCAACATCTTTTTTTGCCAGTTCCAATTCCAACACAGGAAATATTACGATGGGGGAGATTTATTTTTCTAGGTAGGTTTGTTCAAATACTATTAAAAGACATTTTAACACTATTCAGGTTGGTGTGTCCTATATCCACTACTCTGTGAAGGAATATCGAAATAAACTCTGATGTCAAGTTTCTTTTACAGACCAGACATTGTCTGCTTGTTTATTCATCACTATTATATTCAGATATTGTCTTGGTCATGATCAAAATCAAAATCAAAGCATTTATTTCAAGTGGGCCAATTACAGGCACTTTTGAATTGTCGAAAAAAAGACAGCAATAAAAAATGAAGCTACAGTCCCAGTCACAACACAACACGTGAGGGCCATTCAGATTAACCTGTTCATGCACTAGCAAATTATTTATAGTAAAAGAAGTACCTGCAACACAGCTTCAACGATAGTGACCGTCTTGCCTGTCCCAGGAGGCCCGTGCAGCAGGTAGGGCGCCGTGCCAGATGTTCCCGTCACGATGCGCTCCACGGCACAACGCTGTTCCAAGTTGCCTTCTACCAGCGGATTGAAGAAACTGAGAGGGAAATAGGTTACGTAGTAAATAGATAAAAGTAGGGCTTTGCATCAATAGAGGACGGTGATTCTAAGGGTATTTTGGAGCGGCGCGCAGATCGGCATTCTCAATAGACGCCAGCAATAAGCGCCGTCTAGAAGGTTGTTACGTACCTTTCCCAAAGGATGTCAATGGGGCCCAGTTAACACAAATTTATTTTTTACAGGCTGGGGATGTATATTTTTAACTGAAATTTTCAGCACCCAGTTCTTTTCCATCAAACGCAAAAACTGTTACCAAGCTTAAACCTTTTTTTTCAACTCTGCTAATTCTACGACCCAAAGTTTTATGACTGTTCCTTCCTTATTCCCCACCACCTTATGTCCCACCACTTTGGAAAGGGTTCCCCTCTCTGTTCTGAACCCTTTATTAACAGACTTCAAAAAAGGAGGAGGTTCTCAATTCGTTTAAGGTTTTTTTTTGGCATATCTATACTAATATCTTTTTTTTTTGTAAGTTTGTATGTAGAGGTAATCTCCGGAACTATTGATCCTATTCCGAAAATAGGGTGTCCGAGTGTCATATGCTACAATTAGAACGTTTCCGTGGGTTATTTTCCGTACACAACGGGAGCGAAGCCGCGAGCAAAAGCTAGTCTGGAAAAAACAAAGAAAAATTACGAACAATTCTACTCACTTAACGATCGGCTTCACAGGCTTGACCTTCTGGTTCTCGTGCGGGAAGATTCTGGACTCATGACCCTTGGCCCTGACGTTGTGGACCGCGTCGTGCATGCGCTCCAGAGGAATACGGGACATGAAGAAACGCACGTCGAAGAGCGCGCCGGGGGAGTAGTAGTTTGTGAACCTGGGGGTGAAAAGAGGTTGTAACGTCTTGCAGGGCAGATCAAGTTGAAAACAAAGATGCTATCAGTCAGTAAAAAAGATCCAAACAAAATTCAAAAGGTTATTATTTTTATCAACGTTAGAACTATCTCATATGTACATATGGCTTATTGATATTTAGCATCAGTTTGGTGCACTTAAGTCAGTTTTGACAATGTTATGGATTGGAGCCTTTTCTATTAACTTTTTGACCGCCACGGACGGCATAACACGTCTAATTTGGATGCGGTGAAATTGTGGCTTGGCTTGGAGGGCACGCGACTCTGGCGTTCAAAAGGTTAACTATGTCCAATGAGGGCTATCGCTTTTGAGCTCACCAGATGGCGCCAGTGTCGAGTAAGGTCGTGTCATTAATTCTATTTTATACTTTAAAGTACGAATAACTTCATAAAAGTTTATTTAATTACGTTTAATAACATAGTGTAACCTTAAGGTACTTTTATTTACAATATTGTCTCTAAAATTAGCAAGCATGAAACATTTCCTCTCAAGATCTTCCTTCAAGTACTAACAAATTAGAACTTCCAACTTGCTGCCTACAATCTTGAAGTCATAATTAATCAGGAATGGCTCAATCTTGGCCACACTCGAGAATGTTAATAAAACTACGTGATAACAAGCGCGCAACGCGGGAAAACTCTATGACATCTGACATTTCTGAAGACCTTACTCTACATGAACGCCTCTAGTGGCGAATTCATGCGCGATAGCCCCCATTGCACCACACATTTTGGAATATAGTGATTACAAACCACGTGCTTGGCAAGCATAGACCCCTAGATATAATTTTTCTCTCATATCAATACAAACTACCTGTCTTCTGAAAACGAGTCCTAATTCAAAAGTAGTCATGTCTCAATATCCATCAAACAATTTTTAGGCAATTTTACTTACAATTGGTTCAGGCTTCCAATAAGCGCGACATTTTCGTTGATCTCCTTCACGGCAGCTTCGAACATCACTTCGTTTTGATTCAACGGCTTTATGAACAAGAGGTCCCCTGCAATTACAAAAAAAAAAACTATTAGTATTGATATGATAAAAATAGTTTTATTTCTAACCGATGATTGATGAGGGAAAAGAGGGGAAAGAGGAGCTCATGGCTAAATAATAACAGCCGCTCTGGTCGATCGTCCGGTTAAGCCACGCTTGCCTGGGTTGGTCCGTGGATGGGTGACCACCCATGCATACTGAGTTTCCTCCGTGCCTGGGAAAGCACGTTAAGCCGTTGGTCCCGGCTGTCAATTCAAGATCTTTGACAGTCGTTACAGTCAGTGTCCCGAAAGTCTGACAACCAGTCTAACCAAAGGGTATCGTATTACCCAGTACTAACTGGGTTGTGGAGGTCAGATAGGCAGTCGCTCCATGTAAAATATTGGTATTCAGCTGCATCTGGTTAGACTGGAAGCCGACCCCAACATAGTTGGGAAAAGGCTAGGCAGATGATGAGGATTGATGAGGGAAAACTGTCTTCATACATTCTATGTTGTTCTGAACAAAGGAACAACCTTCTCCTAGGAAGTAATAGAAGATGGCTAAATGCGTGTATGAATTATAAGTCTACTATACATCTTCGCTGCAGGTCTAGAAGAAGATAGACGTCGATATGGGGACGCAGTAACTTTGTTTTTCATTTACATACTATGAAAAACAAATTTAGTTTTGCTGTTGAGTGTAAATCTACATATGAATAAGCGTTAAATATATAATTATTATATTGTTTAGTGCTACGGAACCCAGTGTGGGTGCGAGTACGACTCGCACGTGGCCAATTTTTTAAACAATCATATTTTTTATAGCATTAGTATTTGATGATTTGGCCCCAGCCCTCGTATTCACAAACGCTTCGATCCGATTAGTCGTAAGACTATCTTTTTTTGGCATTACGAAAGCGAGCGATATGACTTTCCGAATCGAAGCGTTTGTGAATACCGGGCCTGAACACATTTTAAAGGATTAAACCTCAGATTGCAGTTATAGTTAGGGATAAGTGGAAGGAGGGAAGGCAGGCCTTCGCCCTGTAGTGATAGCATGTAAAGCTACATTTGTATATTACCAATCATCAAGGAAGGCCTCTTCTCCCCGAGACCCGGCACTTCGAGCGCGTAGCAGGTGCCGCACATGTGATGCTGCATCACGACCGACACTCCTGACATGTTGTATTTCTGTCAAAATAGACAAAAACTTAACAACTATTAAGAGGTAACAAATTTGTTGCCCGTGAGGAACAAATCTGTGGCTTCTTGAGTCATAAAAGATAACAATATACATAAAACACTTGTAGGTAGGTAGGTAGGTAGGTATAAAAGGAAATACATGTATGAATGGACTAATGACTAACCTTGATGTTAACTCGGATGACGGTTTCTTCATACCACAGAATATTGTGGAAGAATTTGATGTAATTGTCCTTAGTGACACCCATACTAAATGTGTGTCTGAAAAGATAAATAATATTACAAACTTGCACTAGAAATAAGTGCGTTTAGAGCTTAGAACACTTTTAGAACGTCTTTTTGAAGTTGACAGAGGTAGAATGATGTTAAAGAGTTAATAATAATAGATTAGAAAATTGGTCAATTGCTACGTTCGACTACGTACCTCAGATCCGCTGCTAATTCCTTATCAGCCTGTGTTGCAGTCTCGGACGCTTTTAAGCCGTTGGCGAAGATTTGTTTGCAGCTTCTCGGTATACAGAACACGTCGTCGCTTCGACTGTAATAGATAAGACATAGAAGTATTAATTAACGAAGGGGTGGGATCTGCCTTTTCCCAACTTGTGATTCGGCTTCCAGTCTAAACTGATGCAGCTAAATACTAGAATTTTACATGGAACGACGGCCTATATGAGTTTCACAGTCCCCTAACAGACAAAAGTCATATTATATCAATTATTTAAAAATAAAAGTCAGTAGTAAATAATTAAAAAGTCTTGGCCTATCCCTAGGCAAAATTTCATCCAAATCGTTGCGCCTAGGCGAAAGAAGGTAAAATAGATAGATAGACAGGCAGAATCAGGCAATATCATGATTACGAGTCTTAGACTTTCATGTCATTCACACAAGGTTTAAAATGCAACGATAGTCGCTTAGTCGTGAAATACAATGAATATACTGTACCCATCTGCTTAACCCCAATAAATGCGATATTTACTTACTCAACGGAATTGGACTTGATAAGTTCTTTAGCCCACACTCCTTTTCTTGCGTAGGGGCTGATTATGTTATCATGCACGGTTTGGCTCGCCTCGACGAACACCACCTGAAATTAATTATTCCCTTTAGTTTTGCAATTGAAGTTTAGTGTAAATAAAAATCAAGTGCGAGTTAGATTAGCATACGAAGGGTTCCGTTGTCGTTCAAAAATGTCGAAAAATACACGTTAGTGTTTCTTTCCACCAAAGACTCGACACTTCGATATTGTGTTTATTGCCAGACACCAGAGGACATGCTGAACCAAGTTATTATGTGGCTTGACATAGTACGCGTCCGCTAACTTTCCACACCCCGAGGTAATGTGCTGCGTCGTTTCGTCTTTGTTGGCACATAGGCGACATTTACCATCTATGTCTACCCTTAAAATATTAACACGTTGATGCTGACGCGTCGTAACAGCCTGGTCCTGTATGGCGAATATTGCTGCTTCTATAGAGGGTGATATTTGCTGCTTCTTTATCCATTCGAATGAGTTGTTTTTTCTATATTTTTCTTGGTCCAAAACTGTTTTACGAAAACGTCCATGTAGTTGCTTATTTCTCCACTTCTCTTTCTGTTTCTCGACTATTGCTTGTTTAATTTCTTTGTCTGTATGTTATTTTGTGGTAGTCGTAGTTCTCTTTCTATTTCTTGTGCTTCTTTCATTATTGAATATTTATCTCTATTATTATCATGTTGAACGATCACTCTTATTAAACCATCAAATAGACTTATTTAAGGATTAAAACTATGCCGTGATTATGACGTCTGACAGGGGAGAATGGAAGAAGAAAACGTGTTGCGCCGACCCCAAGTAGAATGGGACAAGGGCAGGAATACGATGATAAGGAGTTTTTAAGAACCAGTCTGTATAATAAATAATGAATTTAACAATGGAGATCAAATCATTATGTTTTGAACCGTAACCTAAAACTCATACGACCACATACGACGAATGATCGGAATTCGACTACTAAGCGGGTTATTTAACCTGCCGCCGGCCATATGTACGGAATACGAAATTACTTTAAACATATTATATTAGCAATATCTTCACATCCTATAGAGCAAAAAATACAAGGATTCCCTACCTATTGTTTAAAAGTCCACTTTATTTTTTATATTTATTTATACACATAACTTTGTTTACTGCCTCGTTGGTTTAGTGGTCGGACCTGCTGAGCGTGAGGTACTGGGTTCGGTTCCCGTATCGGGCTAAATGTTAATGAGTGTGTTAACGAATTTCTCAGTAGAAGCCACGGAGTTTAGATTTGTGCCCGGTTGAAGGGAACATGCTCGCCCCCTATTACATGGGACGAAAACATAACTGGCGAAAAGTGGGTGTTCTGTCAGGTACACCTCTGTCTAACTATTCGAGAATTACAAGGCGTGATGTTATGTTAAGTATACGTTAGGTGTATTACGTAGGTAAAGTAGATATTGTGTGCAATCATTCATTGTGAATGATACTAGATCCTAGATTACTAGGGAAGCCCCATTTCAAGAGCTGTTATTATAATTGTTTTTTACCTTGACAGACAGGAAATTCAAACCTGTATTGTGAGTAAATATAATATAATAACGGGTTGTTCTGTACAGGTAAGCTAGCAACAAAAGTCGATATCTCAAAAATTTAGGGAACTCGTGCACTACTCGGCCAAGACCACGACTAGTCGCATAACCGGTCGCATTCTTGAACTAAACTGGTCTAAACGCCCGATCGGAAAAAACCTTCTTCCTGATTTCGACCAAAAGTCGCTTCTACGGCCAAAAGTCGTGGTCGTGTAGTGCGCGAGGTCGCTTATTGTAAGGCTGCTCAACATATTTTGAAAGTGGGCCAAAATTTCGATGCCGTGTCATCTAGTAAATAAAACTTGTCTATAGTAACTTTTTGCACAAATTGCTGATGACCAGTGGCTGTATTATACTTTCATAATTAAAATAAGTAAAGTTATTTCTAGTTAGGTATTGGTTTACTGAGAATGGGTTCTTATTAGGAGAAACAATATTTTTCGACCTGGTTTGAAATCCTGAAATAAGTTTTCAACAGACTATCGTCAGTTGACCACTGTTGGCGGGCCATATTGTGGCCCGCGGACTTGGGGTTGAGCAGCCTTGGCTTAGTGTACTAAAAGTGAAGAGAATGAAGTGAGTGAAGTGTGTGGCTGGTTATGGGTTATGAATATTAAGTTCTAAAAAAGACCTGCGAACGAAATCACTTTTGATTTCACTGAGTACCTATTCTAGTTTTTTTTTTGCAAATGGTTTGAATATTTTTTTTTTAAATATTATTTGAATATTTGACCATTCTACCCTGTCTAAATATGTCTTAAGATTAGGATGTTACGGTAAATAAAATGTTGTAACAATTTTAGACCTGTAAATTCATCTAAAAGCTAAGCATCATCATATAAGCATTCATCTAAGCATTTATTTAGTTGGAGCTTTTTTACCTTTAACGTATTTACACGTTGGACTTAAAAATAACTGGCGAAATGTGGGTGTCCTATTTGCTACACTTCTGGCTAAACCATCGCAGATTACAGGCGTGATGATATCAAGTCATTTAATAACGTAATTTCATTTTAGATTTTAACCGCGGCTTTACCCCGCTGCGTGTAGTTTGGAAACTATACATATATAATAATTCATTTATTCTCAGGTAAATAACACCCATTGCCACATACAAATTAATATTAAACATAATAAATAAATCAAATAAAATTACATAAAAGCCCAATAGGAGCAAATCAAGTCAAGTAATTTAGAATAAAATTAAAATAAATACCAATTAAATTTAAATGTAAACAAAGTGAAATCTCTACTAACTATTCCTATATCCTAAACTCCTAACCGAGGTATTGGTCTACCTTGGGCCAATTGTCATCGAAATTCGTCTGCGTCAGGATGGCTGGACCAAGGGAGATTTTAGAGGTTTGAGTAATACCAAGCTTTTATACCTATTTTATACTATTTGGTACCAGACATCAAAAAACTAGTACCTCGCTAAAGAGGGAAAACTATTACGAGGAAAGTGGCCAGCCATTCTGACTTCAGAATGGCTGGACCAAACTGGTTTCACCTAGTTGTAGCCGTTATAACTAGTTCATCTTTTCGTTAAAATATAGTACCTCATCAGTACCTCAACATATATTTTTCTTATATTTTTTCGATAAGCCATAAATAAGTTACACCTACAACAAGAACACACACCTACAGTAGGTTTGCTGTTTTCACAGATATAATAAATACAGGAGATATGATTTGTAAAAAAAATTATTCGTGTTCAGATGTCGCCGTGTTCCCCCCACTTAATTCACTAACACAAAAGCAAAAACTATAAGAACGGCACACGAGCTCATATTTCTCCCGCACACAAAGAAACTTACAGCAACACTAATAAACTCACTAATAGAACACAGGCATACATGGGGCGGGGCTTCTACCTGTAGCTACGGACTCAGAATAAACACACATCGCAACTAGTGATGTGAAGAGGTAATCGTAGTAAAAATAGTATCGATGAAATTCAGTTACCTTTAATCTGCTCTTTTTATATATTATAAAAATACAGTACTATTTTTGCACCTGCATTCGAGGTGTTGGTATGGATTTTTATTCAATGGTTGAAAGCACTTAGGCTCAAAGTGAGAATAGAATAGAATAGAATAGTCATTTATTTGCACAGAAAGTTGCAAGTGAGACGAACATATCGTGTTATTTTTTGTGGGAAACCAGTTTGGACCTTTTCCTGTCACATTTATCTACTTTTCTTTTATTTTTGGATACTTCGGATAGCTAAAATGTTAAAATAAAACCAAGGTGTGAATTGTGATGATGATATCAATGATACATGTGTAAGAGTACCGCAATAAATTAAAAACCCATACTTGATTCAATAAAAGATAAGTCGAGTAATCAAGAAATAGTAATGAATTGTATTTTTCCATAATTAATTATATAATTTTTATCATTAAGTACCTCACATTAGTAAACAACAGCTATAAAGTTCCATGTAACAAAAAAAAGTCTAATTTTTTACCCTTGTTGTAATCATTCCTACTAAGTAGGATCGTATAAAATATCGACAACCACAAAAGTGACATCACATCTCTAATTATCTACCTAAAACACACCCGCTTCACGAAACTATAGTGTGAGTGAGAGTATCAGTTATACACTTATCCATTGCACTATTAGACCAGCCAATTCATTGATCGATGTGTATTAAGCAAACAATGGTTGTTGTTCCTAATGAAAATAATTGCTTTTGGTACTTTATCGTGTTTCTAGTATCACGAAGTAATGTTTTAATGAATTTAATAAGAAAAACAATCATATTTTAGTACTTACGTGTGAAATGAGATGCCATCTTTCGTATAATTCCCAATAGAGGTGTTATTTTTGCAAACAGCCACTGTACAACGCGGCATTTTGTAAAAAATCACAAGCAATGAAGACGTCGCAAGTTGACATTCGACTAATGGCCGAAACTGGCAACAAGCCTCTTTGCGGCTAGATGCGTTCGCAAGCGCCACGCCTCCTTGCCATATCTCCTGTATTTATTATATCTGTGGCTGTTTTCTAGGGTTCCGTACCCAAAGGGTAAAACAGGACCCTATTACTAAGAATTTTTATAGGATGATGTATTTCTGTTGCTGCTATAACAATAAATACTAAAAAACAGAATATAATAAATATTTAAGGGGGCTCCCATACAACAAACGTGATTTTTTTTGCTCGATATTGATAACGGCAACAGGTAGACGCTTGAAATATTCACAGAATATTTAGTTATATTCACTTTAAAAATAAGTAGGTAATTAAAATAAAACAAATATTTAAGGGGGGCTCCCATACAACAAACGTGATTTTTTTTTTGCAGTTTTTTCTAGATAATGGTATAGAACCCTTCGTGCGCGACTCATAAGTACTTGGCCGGTTTTTATTTTTGTTGTATTTATCCTATTTATTTATTTTAAACATATTTAGTTTCGTTATAAAGTATCTACGGGCTTTAAAAAAACCGGGCAAGTGCGTGTTCTTCTTGTTGTAGGTGTAACTTATTTATGGCTTATCGAAAAAATATAAGAAAAATATATGTTGAGGTACTGATGAGGTACTATATTTTAACGAAAAGATGAACTAGTTATAACGCCTACAACTAGGTGAAACCAGTTTGGTCCAGCCATTCTGAAGTCAGAATGGCTGGCCACTTTCCTCGTAATAGTTTTCCCTCTTTAGCGAGGTACTAGTTTTTTGATGTCTGGTACCAAATAGTATAAAAGCTTGGTATTGCTCAAACCTCTAAAATCTCTCTTGGTCCAGCCATCCGGACGCAGACCGAAATTCGTCTAGCCGATTAGGCGAGGCAAGGTGACGAATAGAGTTACCGCCTATTTACATTTTTATTATACCTAGCTTGGTTTGAATAATGCACTTCGTTAGGAGACTTCAAACTAACGACCCTTAAATCTTAGTTTTTACTACTACCTACTATAATCTGAAATCAATTACTGAACTCCTCAGTGCAATTGGCATTAAAAAAAAAACTTTTATATGAAACGAAAGATCGAATCGTAATTATCGAGCGATACATCCGATTACTTTAGCCAGTTGATGGCAATAGGCTCGCCCCCTAATACATGGGACTTGAACACAACTGGCGAATTCTGTGTGTGCTATAGGTACATTAGGTACACTTCTGCCTAACCCTTCGGCATTACAGGCGGATATAGTATACTTATGTTACTTAAAATGACTCAAAAGATAAGACGAATGAATTAGGTATCTACAAAGTTTATAAGGAATTGCTATCTGGGGGGTTACCATGATCTGTTAGTGCACGAATGTTTTAGGACTACTTATTCAGAGAGTGGGAAAGTGACAGCGCTAGACAGCTATCCAGCGCCATCTCTTACCCACTCAGGAATAATACTAAAACATTCCTGCACTATCAGATCATGGTAACCCACCTGTAATGGATGGTATTTAATGAAGAATTTGTAAACAATAGGTTGAGGTTACATAAACATTGATAACAGGGCGTGGCGGTCAATTACAAGAAGCAGGATGACGGTGCTTAAACACACACACACTCACACACACACATACACTTTTATTTCATATACACTCTTATTTCATTCGCATTCCACTTGCTAGCCAAGAGCCTCTAACAAAATAAAATTCAAGTGTTTGTTTGTAATTTCAAAATAACAGCTGCTTACTGAATAAATACATATATTATAAAAGTATATGTATACGGTACTTTATAATTATAACAAAAAAAAACTCTTTTTTTATTTTTGTCTGGCTAATCTCCGAAACGGCTGGAACGATTTTGACGGGCTTGGGCTACTGGCAGATAGCTGATGTTATAAGTTAGAAAAAAAGATGAAATATTTTATTTTTTTATTTGTTCCGGGGAGTAATATTTCTATAATCATTTCACGCGGACGAAGGTCGCGGACAATAGCTAGTTCTCAATAAAAAAGATGATTATACAATTGTATAATTATCACTTGCTTCAGTGAAGGGAAACATCGTGAGGAAATCAGCTTGCCAGAGATATTTGTCGACGGCATGTAAAGCCAAGTCAGAGGCTCATGGGCGGCATAAAAACACTGACACCAGATTAGGCACTAAGCTCACGATAAAGAAGAAGAATACGAAAGATACAC